>CM056603.1:808251-1013741 GCA_029721355.1 Tegillarca granosa
CAAAATACATAATATAAAGTGACTTTCATCTTCAACCATATTGGTGCAAAATTTACAGATTCTTTTTGAACGATCAAGTTTATTATATCATATCAGAAGTCCGTGAATTACTTGAAGTGTGTAAGCGATATGTCTTAACATCGCATTGCTTACCTTAGTGTGACCGCTACTAAAAATAAAATGTGACGTCACATACTTGTTCAGAATGAACTGTTGCATTCTGGGTAAATCAGTAATTTCAAGATGGCGACCGGGACGCATTATGTACAATGATTTCACTGCCGCGAAAATCGTGTAAGACAGAATCTTGTCGGTACACTAATTTAACATCAAACACATTTTTTCTGATGAAAACAGGCAGTGACGTTTTTCACTTACTCTCATTTTATGTTTGTTATTGGAATTCCCGAAACGACCATGTAAAAAACTGTTTTCCAAGATGAGAATTAGATCTACATTAAAATATGTTTGAAATATGATTTAAAATAATTTAATTTTTAACATTTTATTTGCGGGAGTCGGGACATTTCCAACTTTGCATTGCCATTTCTTAAAATGTACACACATACACGGAGGCCTACGCGAGGTAAAATATTGAGTGTTTGATTGGAACGAAATTCTCTGAACTTGACTGACACACACGATGAATAATAATAATTTGACTGCAGACAATTACAAATAGAAAGCGGCATGTTGGTGCACCTAAAACGGTGGGATTTAATTAAAAAAAAAGACACGTTTACTTGTTAACTCGATGTGTATTACTTACAGAATCATGATTATTGATCAACAAACACTTTAAAAAATTATAATTAATAAAATAAACAATACAAAAGTAACTTTTACTTGTATTTTATTTAAATTTTACTTTATTATTGATTTATGCGTGGATATCACTGTTGATGTGTTAAAATACCGAGAGGTAACCGGGACCCAAAATCGGCTCCATAATGTCTCTAATATTTTCGGACACTCCAAATATTTGGACACCCCCAATTTTCAAGATATTTAATTTTCAAATTAACTCTAAATTCCCGGACACTTGAAAATGAAATTATTAAAATCTGTCCGAATACATAGAAGAATTACCGGTAATTTAAACTGTCAATATGACGAATTGTGACATAATGGCACAAGCCTTTGTATTATACCAGGTTTTGTGTAAATTATGGATATTCATCGTTATCAGCTGATTCTCTCGATGACTTTTAATATTGTAAATTAAAAAATTATCACTTGTAATTGGAAAAATACCTGTGGGGTAGGTCGATTGAGATTGAAAGTCTATCACTTTTCAGTTGTATATTAAAAATAATTAAAATTATCATCAAGGATAATAAAACAACTTCCTTTTGTATGCTAGATGTGAAAATAATATCAGTATGTAAATGTAATTATAAGTTGCAAATTCCCAGAGAAAACTAATTACTTGGGAATATACACCTGATCAACAAAATCTAGAAAAGATGTAAATTCAAAGGTGCCAACTTTTTACCTGAGAATTTATTTAAATCAAAGATATGAATTCCTTACTGACTAGGAGTTTATGAACTTCAAAGGTGTCAACTTACAACCTGAGAATTTGTTAATTATATAACTAATTAACTAAGAATTCATTTTAACAACTTCACTAATAAAAAAGAAGAACTTAAGTTTTCTTTACCATTGCCATACTGTTATTGATATTATTGGGATTAAAGATTTAGAAAATATTATAAATATAAATAAATAATAATAATAAAAAAAAATAAATAAAAAAAGGAAAAGGGATAGTCTGCATTTGTTTTTGTTAGCAAATAACAAGATCTCTCTCTCTCTCTCTCTCTCTCTCTCTCTCTCTCTCTCTCTCTCTCTCTCTCTCTCTCAACTTTTTGGCAAAGACAAATAACCAAAAAATAATCTCATAATTTATTGTGAGAACAATAATTTAATCATTTGAGTTTTAATTAAAAAAAAGAAATATGTTTGCAAAAAAATTAAATTAATATAATTCATCCTAATCACACTGAAAAGGTATAAATTTCTGTCACTCCACATCTTAAAATAGTAAGAAAGAAAAACTGCTTCAGATTAACAACTTTTATTTTAATAAGAAAATGTGGTTAATGATTTTTGATATAAGTGAAAAAATCATGACTGGTACATAAAACCCAGTTAAAACAATTGATTTTTAATTTTTGTATTTGGTGAGAGAGAGCAGTGAAGATGAGATTTTTCAAAATAAAAAAAATAAAACATTTATCAACTTGCAAATTATCTAAATAAATATTATTGAACTGAACAATGACCATGCAAGGCAATTTCAATATTTGATTTCTTGTTAAAAATTGCAATGTTAAATTAAGAGACATTTCAACTTTAGAATGTTTCTCAAAACTTGAATTACTACTTCTTTTTTATAAAGCGATTTTTTTCTGTATTTAATTTGTTCTTTTTTAATAACAAAAAGAAAAATACATTACAAAATCATAAACAAAGTAACATATAGACATAAATACGCCTCAATAAATAAATAAATAAATAAATTGTGTTCACGATAAACAGGAAAATATTGACAATATGAGATTGAGAAAGAAATGGGGATCAATTTGTGACCATTACTAACATTTTATTCTCAACCGATTTGAGAAGAAAAAATTTGCATGTTTCTGGTAAGAAAAACCACCGCATTGAGTTCCAACATTTGAACATCTTCCTGTTTTGTTTCCAAGTTATTTGTCAGGTTACAATTAACTCCCTTTTCTTTCAACATTGTTCGGTTGAGAGGAAATAAATTACACTGTGTGCTTCTAGTCAATTTTTCCATTTTGAAAAGTACGTCTAAATTACTCTAATCGTAGTATATTTGACAGTTTACAGCTGATTTTGACACCCGGAACTTCTTTGGAGTTTTTCCCTAGGTGTTTAATGCCCGAGGCGTTCAGAATATAATTGAATTACCCACAATGCAGTTCTCCAGTCAGAAATTTGCCGTGGGAGGGCGCTATCTAGATACCCTATACGTCACATCATTCTAAAATCGGCACAAAAAGGAAGCAACGCGATGTAAAGGGGTATAATAGAGACTTACACACTACAAGTAATTCATGGACTTCTGATCATATATATATATATATATATATATATATATATATATATATATATATATATATATATATATATTAAATTTTAATCAATATTCTTTCTTGTTTTGTTAATGTTTTGTTTGGATTTAAAAAAATTGAAAATAAACTATATAATTTTAGAAGATTGATAGAATGCACTTATATAGACGTCACCAGCTATAGGTAAAGTAGCCGCTGAGAAATTTTAACCATTGCAGTGCGCTTAGGAAGGAGGGTTCTTTAGCCACTGTGTGCCTCGCCTACTGTGGCATCGGGTTCTAAAGATCTCACCAGAATGACCTCGCGCCATTTCTGTCATTTCTGAATGCAGAACAGTCACAGACTATTTTCAAGTCTTGGTCAGACCGGGCCGGGGTTCGAACCAACTTCCCACATACGAAGCGAGCACTGTACCAACAAAGCTACCGGAGTGGTCACTGTTGAAAGAGTACCCGGTAAGATCCTATTAACGCCACCAGAAATAATGTTCTGGTTCCTATTTATTGACGCTTGTGCGTTATAGATTGCTGATATGAACAGTCTATGTTACCTTATTACACATACCGCCTGTTACACCATCGGAGTCACTCATTTAATGCTGTAATAGTCTAGTCAATCTATGAAAAAATAGGGTCAAACCTCAAAGTAATTGCAACAGAAAATATTTTTATGTGATTGTTTATAGGAATTGAGTTTTTATTCACCATAAAAAATATACCAATTTAAATCCAGTTGAATTTGGGTTTTATGTCAATTGAAGTTACCAATAGCATTTTCTATAGAAAGGGAGATAACTCTATATTGTGATCCTAAATTTTACACAAAAATTTTCAAAAATTTCAAGTTTTCTCTGATACTATATGAAGAACAACCTAGAAATTAGATGGAAATTTATAAATAAACTTAAAACAGATAATTTAAGACAATTTAGAATGTAATATGTAAATGGAATGTAAAAAAATTAAATAATTTTGAAAGAATTTATGCAAAACGCTGACTAAGGGCATGTTGATGAGATGGAAAAAAAAAAAAGATTTATTCACCTCAAATATGTTTTGTTATACACAAAAATGATAAAATAAGTATAACTCAGGTTAAAAACATAACTTTTCTATACTTCTACTTCATTACTTTGAGTATTCTGTTATTAATTCTTCATCGCTAAAGAAACATAAGATTGTGAAAGACTTTAAAATAAAATGCAACTGAATGAAAATGGGCCAATGATTTCACTTTAATTGAAATCAGAAATGTTGAATATACATATGGAATCAATTATGTTTGATTAATTCCAGGGTTTTTGCTTTAAATAAAAATACCTTTTGTTAAAATAGCAAAAAACATTGATAATTGGACTAAAACTCCACCTGTTTTACAGGAGTTATATCCCTTGTCTATAGAAATCTCCATAAGAAATTAAAACTTCTTAAAAACTTGTTTCCCCTTGTCAGATTTTGGTAGATTTTTTACTATATACATTTCATGTATTTGAGAGCATATTAGTAACAAAATTTGTTCTGTTGCAATTAGTTTGAGGTCAAACTGTCGATTGACTAGACTATAAGGGATTTGAAATTAAATTTATCTTTTAAACGGAATTTTAATAAATAATTGGATCACTGTAAATGATGCTGCAATGTATCCGTGTGTAGTTAAGGCCAGGACCCAATGCACTTACGGATGCAAAGAGGATATAAATCGTAGAAAAATCTTGCCATCCGTTGGAAAACGCTATGCATCCCGTGTGTACTCACGTGTTTTATACGCTCTAACCATCGAGCACCCGTCCACTGTGATTTCATCCACGCAAAGATTTGAACGGATGAACATTTCGCAGTGTACAAATCGGTAAATGTAAATCGGCGACATTTACGATCAAATGTTCTTTGTCCGTTTATTATCCGTTAAACGTCCTCTGAATCCTCTCTGCATCCCCCGGGAGTTTTGTGATAGTAGATAACGTGTTTTGTTGTTGGCTCTACTTATAATTGCATTGCGCTGACATTGTTGTTAAGTAACACCCCGCTTATTTTTTTAAGCCTAAAAATTATCATATTTATTTTACATTTGATAATGGAATTCGCCAGTGTACCACGTGATACCTCATAGCGTTTGTGCGGGACAATTATTTCTATTGGCAATGGAATTGCATACAGTGACGTTTACCGTAAAAACGACGTTATTTCGGGAAAATTTGACGTAATCGTTATCCATTTCATTCCGCACAAACGTTAAGAGGTATTGATCACGTGGTACACTGGCGAGTTCCATTACCATAGTTCTTCTTTAATCAAAACACAAAAAGGACTCACATGTTGTTTTTATATTAAGATACTCAAATTTAAAGTTAAGATTAAGCGTAACAACTTAATGAAAGCTTGTGTCAAATGTAAATATTTGTAAAGTAAGCATGTGATCTAATTATATAAAGGAACCGAGTTAACGGCATAATCGAGTTTATGGTAAACAAAAAATTAAAGAAATAAGATACTGTATATATTAAATATAGACACACTAAAACCGATAAACCAAAAAATCAACATTAGACCCACGTGTAGTTTAATATGATCTACTCAAAATAAAAAAAAACCTTTAAAAGTAGACTAGATATCTGTTGAATTTTTTGGTTGTTTGATTCAGAGTCGAGACATGTTAGAACCGATACAGGGAAGTTTTTTAAACGAGTTCTGGGAATTCCAACAACTTTACGTGCTTCTTGGTAGAATCGTAATCACTCCAGAGCTGTCTATACTGAAAACAATCCGGTACAGAATTTAGAAAGGTATGTTTTATTGTAAATATTTTTAATTTTTTAAAAATTATTTTGATAAAATTTATTTATTTATTTATTTATTTTGTAGTTTTTGTTGCAAAATAAATTACAAAGGATTGGAACCAATTCAAAATTTCTCTTCTCGAAATAATTAACAAGTATCATACAAAACAGTGACCTATATATATATGTATATATAGTTACAATGTGAAAGTTCACATTCTTAACCTATATAAGCTGAAGTTTACAAAAATTAGTGAAATTGAGTTGAGTTGAGTAATGGTGTTTTACACCCGGTAATGAATGGTACTGAGTTGAGTTGAGTAATGGTGTTTTGCACACTGTAATAAATGGTACTGAGTCGAGTTGTGTAATGATGTTTTACATCCAGTAATGAATGGTACTGAGTTGAGTTGTGTAATGACGTTTTACATCCAGTAATGAATGGTACTGAGTCGAGTTGTGTAATGACGTTTTACATCCAGTAATGAATGGTACTGAGTCGAGTTGTGTAATGACGTTTTATATCCAGTAATGAATGGTACTGAGTCGAGTTGTGTAATGACGTTTTACATCCAGTAATGAATGGTACTGAGTCGAGTTGTGTAATGACGTTTTACATCCAGTAATGAATGGTACTGAGTCGAGTTGTGTAATGACGTTTTATATCCAGTAATGAATGGTACTGAGTCGAGTTGTGTAATGACGTTTTACATCCAGTAATGAATGGTACTGAGTCGAGTTGTGTAATGACGTTTTATATCCAGTAATGAATGGTACTGAGTCGAGTTGTGTAATGACGTTTTATATCCAGTAATGAATGGTACTGAGTCGAGTTGTGTAATGCGTTTTTACTATCCAGTAATGAATGGTACTGAGTTGAGTTGTGTAATGGTGTTTTACATCCAGTAATGAATGGTACTGAGTCGAGTTGTGTAATGACGTTTTTACATCCAGTAATGAATGGTACTGAGTCGAGTTGTGTAATGACGTTTTACATCCAGTAATGAATGGTACTGAGTCGAGTTGTGTAATGGTGTTTTACATCCAGTAATGAATGGTACTGAGTCGAGTTGTGTAATGGTGTTTTACATCCAGTAATGAATGGTACTGAGTCGAGTTGTGTATGGTGTTTTACATCCAGTAATGAATGGTACTGAGTCGAGTTGTGTAATGGTGTTTTACATCCAGTAATGAATGGTACTGAGTCGAGTTGTGTAATGGTGTTTTACATCCAGTAATGAATGGTACTGAGTCGAGTTGTGTAATGGATCGTTTTATATCCAGTAATGAATGGTACTGAGTCGAGTTGTGTAATGACGTTTTATATCCAGTAATGAATGGTACTGAGTCGAGTTGTGTAATGACGTTTTACATCCAGTAATGAATGGTACTGAGTCGAGTTGTGTAATGACGTTTTATATCCAGTAATGAATGGTACTGAGTCGAGTTGTGTAATGACGTTTTACATCCAGTAATGAATGGTACTGAGTCGAGTTGTGTAATGACGTTTTACATCCAGTAATGAATGGTACTGAGTCGAGTTGTGTAATGACGTTTTATATCCAGTAATGAATGGTACTGAGTCGAGTTGTGTAATGACGTTTTACATCCAGTAATGAATGGTACTGAGTCGAGTTGTGTAATGACGTTTTACATCCAGTAATGAATGGTACTGAGTCGAGTTGTGTAATGACGTTTTACATCCAGTAATGAATGGTACTGAGTCGAGTTGTGTAATGACGTTTTACATCCAGTAATGAATGGTACTGAGTCGAGTTGTGTAATGACGTTTTACTATCCAGTAATGAATGGTACTGAGTCGAGTTGTGTAATGACGTTTTACATCCAGTAATGAATGGTACTGAGTTCGAGTTGTGTAATGACGTTTTACATCCAGTAATGAATGGTACTGAGTCGAGTTGTGTAATGACGTTTTACATCCAGTAATGAATGGTACTGAGTCGAGTTGTGTAATGACGTTTTACATCCAGTAATGAATGGTACTGAGTTGAGTTGTGTAATGACGTTTTACATCCAGTAATGAATGGTACTGAGTCGAGTTGTGTAATGACGTTTTACATCCAGTAATGAATGGTACTGAGTCGAGTTGTGTAATGACGTTTTACATCCAGTAATGAATGGTACTGAGTCGAGTTGTGTAATGACGTTTTACATCCAGTAATGAATGGTACTGAGTCGAGTTGTGTAATGACGTTTTATATCCAGTAATGAATGGTACTGAGTCGAGTTGTGTAATGACGTTTTTACATCCAGTAATGAATGGTACTGAGTCGAGTTGTGTAATGACGTGTTTACATCCAGTAATGAATGGTACTGAGTCGAGTTGTGTAATGACGTTTTACATCCAGTAATGAATGGTACTGAGTCGAGTTGTGTAATGACGTTTTACATCCAGTAATGAATGGTACTGAGTCGAGTTGTGTAATGACGTTTTACTATCCAGTAATGAATGGTACTGAGTCGAGTTGTGTAATGACGTTTTACATCCAGTAATGAATGGTACTGAGTCGAGTTGTGTAATGGTGTTTTACATCCAGTAATGAATGGTACTGAGTCGAGTTGTGTAATGGTGTTTTACATCCAGTAATGAATGGTACTGAGTCGAGCTGTGTAATGACGTTTTATATCCAGTAATGAATGGTACTGAGTCGAGTTGTGTAATGACGTTTTACATCCAGTAATGAATGGTACTGAGTCGAGTTGTGTAATGACGTTTTACATCCAGTAATGAATGGTACTGAGTTCGAGTTGTGTAATGACGTTTTACATCCAGTAATGAATGGTACTGAGTCGAGTTGTGTAATGACGTTTTACATCCAGTAATGAATGGTACTGAGTCGAGTTGTGTAATGACGTTTTACATCCAGTAATGAATGGTACTGAGTTGAGTTGTGTAATGACGTTTTACATCCAGTAATGAATGGTACTGAGTTGAGTTGTGTAATGACGTTTTACATCCAGTAATGAATGGTACTGAGTCGAGTTGTGTAATGACGTTTTACATCCAGTAATGAATGGTACTGAGTCGAGTTGTGTAATGACGTTTTACATCCAGTAATGAATGGTACTGAGTTGAGTTGTGTAATGACGTTTTACATCCAGTAATGAATGGTACTGAGTCGAGTTGTGTAATGACGTTTTACATCCAGTAATGAATGGTACTGAGTTGAGTTGTGTAATGACGTTTTACATCCAGTAATGAATGGTACTGAGTCGAGTTGTGTAATGACGTTTTACATCCAGTAATGAATGGTACTGAGTCGAGTTGTGTAATGACGTTTTACATCCAGTAATGAATGGTACTGAGTTGAGTTGTGTAATGACGTTTTACATCCAGTAATGAATGGTACTGAGTCGAGTTGTGTAATGACGTTTTACATCCAGTAATGAATGGTACTGAGTTGAGTTGTGTAATGACGTTTTACATCCAGTAATGAATGGTACTGAGTCGAGTTGTGTAATGACGTTTTACATCCAGTAATGAATGGTACTGAGTCGAGTTGTGTAATGACGTTTTACATCCAGTAATGAATGGTACTGAGTTGAGTTGTGTAATGACGTTTTACATCCAGTAATGAATGGTACTGAGTCGAGTTGTGTAATGACGTTTTACATCCAGTAATGAATGGTACTGAGTCGAGTTGTGTAATGACGTTTTACATCCAGTAATGAATGGTACTGAGTTGAGTTGTGTAATGACGTTTTACATCCAGTAATGAATGGTACTGAGTCGAGTTGTGTAATGACGTTTTACATCCAGTAATGAATGGTACTGAGTTGAGTTGTGTAATGACGTTTTACATCCAGTAATGAATGGTACTGAGTCGAGTTGTGTAATGACGTTTTACATCCAGTAATGAATGGTACTGAGTTGAGTTGTGTAATGACGTTTTACATCCAGTAATGAATGGTACTGAGTTGAGTTGTGTAATGACGTTTTACATCCAGTAATGAATTGGTACTGAGTCGAGTTGTGTAATGACGTTTTACATCCAGTAATGAATGGTACTGAGTTGAGTTGTGTAATGACGTTTTACATCCAGTAATGAATGGTACTGAGTCGAGTTGTGTAATGACGTTTTACATCCAGTAATGAATGGTACTGAGTCGAGTTGTGTAATGACTGTTTTACATCCAGTAATGAATGGTACTGAGTTGAGTTGTGTAATGACGTTTTACATCCAGTAATGAATGGTACTGAGTCGAGTTGTGTAATGACGTTTTACATCCAGTAATGAATGGTACTGAGTCGAGTTGTGTAATGACGTTTTACATCCAGTAATGAATGGTACTGAGTCGAGTTGTGTAATGACGTTTTACATCCAGTAATGAATGGTACTGAGTCGAGTTGTGTAATGACGTTTTACATCCAGTAATGAATGGTACTGAGTCGAGTTGTGTAATGACGTTTTACATCCAGTAATGAATGGTACTGAGTCGAGTTGTGTAATGACGTTTTACATCCAGTAATGAATGGTACTGAGTCGAGTTGTGTAATGACGTTTTACATCCAGTAATGAATGGTACTGAGTCGAGTTGTGTAATGACGTTTTACATCCAGTAATGAATGGTACTGAGTCGAGTTGTGTAATGACGTTTTACATCCAGTAATGAATGGTACTGAGTCGAGTTGTGTAATGACGTTTTACATCCAGTAATGAATGGTACTGAGTCGAGTTGTGTAATGACGTTTTACATCCAGTAATGAATGGTACTGAGTCGAGTTGTGTAATGACGTTTTACATCCAGTAATGAATGGTACTGAGTCGAGTTGTGTAATGACGTTTTACATCCAGTAATGAATGGTACTGAGTCGAGTTGTGTAATGACGTTTTACATCCAGTAATGAATGGTACTGAGTTGAGTTGTGTAATGACGTTTTACATCCAGTAATGAATGGTACTGAGTTGAGTTGTGTAATGACGTTTTACATCCAGTAATGAATGGTACTGAGTTGAGTTGTGTAATGACGTTTTACATCCAGTAATGAATGGTACTGAGTTGAGTTGTGTAATGACGTTTTACATCCAGTAATGAATGGTACTGAGTTGAGTTGTGTAATGACGTTTTACATCCAGTAATGAATGGTACTGAGTTGAGTTGTGTAATGACGTTTTACATCCAGTAATGAATGGTACTGAGTCGAGTTGTGTAATGACGTTTTACATCCAGTAATGAATGGTACTGAGTCGAGTTGTGTAATGACGTTTTACATCCAGTAATGAATGGTACTGAGTCGAGTTGTGTAATGACGTTTTACATCCAGTAATGAATGGTACTGAGTCGAGTTGTGTAATGGTGTTTTATATCCAGTAATGAATGGTACTGAGTCGAGTTGTGTAATGACGTTTTACATCCAGTAATGAATGGTACTGAGTCGAGTTGTGTAATGACGTTTTACATCCAGTAATGAATGGTACTGAGTCGAGTTGTGTAATGACGTTTTACATCCAGTAATGAATGGTACTGAGTCGAGTTGTGTAATGGTGTTTTACTATCCAGTAATGAATGGTACTGAGTTGAGTTGTGTAATGACGTTTTACATCCAGTAATGAATGGTACTGAGTTGAGTTGTGTAATGACGTTTTACATCCAGTAATGAATGGTACTGAGTCGAGTTGTGTAATGACGTTTTACATCCAGTAATGAATGGTACTGAGTCGAGTTGTGTAATGGTGTTTTATATCCAGTAATGAATGGTACTGAGTTGAGTTGTGTAATGACGTTTTACATCCAGTAATGAATGGTACTGAGTTGAGTTGTGTAATGACGTTTTACATCCAGTAATGAATGGTACTGAGTTGAGTTGTGTAATGACGTTTTACATCCAGTAATGAATGGTACTGAGTCGAGTTGTGTAATGACGTTTTACATCCAGTAATGAATGGTACTGAGTTGAGTTGTGTAATGACGTTTTACATGCAGTAATGAATGGTACTGAGTTGAGTTGTGTAATGGTGTTTTACACCCAGTAATGAATGGTACTGAGTTGAGTTGTGTAATGATGTTTTACACACAGTACAGAATCTTTCACTGATATCGAGGTGGTCAGTTCTGGGATGGTGGAGGAATCTGGAGTGCCTGTAGAAAACCGCCATCAATTTAGGCAAATGTAAGCGCGCGCCTAGGTCTACTCGGCCCCAAAATGAATAACAAAGCCGAAAATACATAGACACATCTATTAATCGTAATGAAAAAAATATGATAGTATCGACTGATCTTTAACGAACGACATTAGTTTATGACTGAATTTCTGTTTCAGTGTAATACAGACTATCAAATATCACATCTTAACAAAACAAACGGAGTAATATCATAAATGGTTACTATAGGAGGTATTGATAATATGTTTTATAGAAGAGAACTAACGCCTTATTAACTCATAAATAAGTACAAAAATAGCGAAAATGTTTATCAAACACCTTATCACCTACGGCTGGATTGAAGGTATATGTCTAGTCACTTATGAACACTTCAGTATATCTATGTTCATTTTATATGAAGCAGATGACTCCTTGCATTGCAATTTAAGCAATATTGTAAGATTTGAAAAAAATGAAGTAGGAACCGTACTACTGATCGACTTATTTTACAGCCATGTCATAAATACTCCCCCCATATAAAATGGAACTGATCAAGTTGGAACTTAACCCTTGATCCTTACAGTGACCTTATTACCCCCTTATTAAACCTTACAGTGAACAAACAACAATCCATCACTGTATCACGGTTAGGTAATATAAATATTTATTTATTTTGTAGAATATTTTATGGATTTTCTCTGATAAAGATAATCCTGAAATATGACTACATTAGATAGAAGAGAAGTTCAGGCGCTGACCCTCCTAAACAAACAGAAACAACAATTCAAACAAGTTCCCTCTCCGAAGGATTTCCACGATAATTATGAGCAATGTAAAGATAAAGTGAACCAAACTCTAACTGGTACCCAGTCATGTATCAAAACAGTTTGTACATACTCCTAAAATATACTTGAAGAATTAGAGTCCATTAGGAAAGAGGCAAAAAATTTCAATATAAAAATCAGCGAATATCTGAAAAATAACCTACCTAAACTGTTAAATGGTGAGTATAGAAAATTAATGTTTTTTAAAAAAAAAAAAAAAAAAAAAAAAAAAAAAAAAAAAAAAAAAAAATTCTGGACGTACTCTCAATAACCACAGTACTGAACACCGTATTATTTTAACATGCAGTGTACGTTCAAAGTCGATAGCTTTACAATCTATGATCCGTATATATTTACATGTCCCGTTTCTTTATTGTTTTGGTTTTTATGTCCGATTTCTGGTTTCTGATTGGCTATGGCTAAGTAGGTATTTTCAACCTGATCCATGTAGATTTTTATGAAATAAGCGAGCGTATCATGTTTCCGTACAGACACTGATTAACAGTCTTATATATATATATATATATATATATATATATATATATATATATATATATATATATATATATATATATATATGTATATATATATATATATATATATATATATATATATATATATATATAATTGTATCTTTTGACCACTACACCAGTCAAAGACAAAATCAGCCACCATGTCTAACTAATTCTAAAGGGGTAAACTGATAGACATGTTTGATAGACCAGAACCATACCCATGTTATTAATTTATTGTGTAATCATTAATATTTAATGTGCTTATATATAGTTTAAACAATATTCATTAATTTAAATTCTAATTCTATTTTTTTTTTTTTGAGAGAGAGAGAGAGAGAGAGAGAGAGAGAGAGAGAGAGAGAGAGAGAGAGAGAGAGACGGTATACTTTGTGAGATATTAAGTTATATTTTCTGTTTGTCAGCATTAGTTTTCAAGGTTGCCTTCAAGGTTTTTATAACAATAGTTGTAAATTGAGTAAACTGCATTTTAAACGCAATTTACAATATTGTTATTGTCTATTTAATAACAGATTTTAAAATAAACTGTAATTTGAGTTTAAAGAACAAATTTAAATGCAGAGATAGAAGTATAATTAGACACAGTTTGATTTTACAAGATAAACAAAAATAGACCTATAAACTCACAAAAGTAATTATTATGTCTGAAAGATTTTAGGACACTTTGATATGTGAAAACTGCAGACTAAACCTAAGTATCATTGCACTGCTTGTAGTGAACAAACACTGGTTGTAGTAACCAACCTTGTACTGCTTGGAGTACAAAAGCACTGGTTGTAGTAGCCTTGCACTAGCTGAATTACCCAAACACTGGTTGCAGTAGCTTTACAATGGTTGTATTACCCAAACACTGGTTGTAGTAGCCTTGCGCTAGCTGTAGTACCCAAACACTGGTTGTAGTAGCCTTACACTAGTTGTAGTTCACAAACACTGGATGAAGTAGCCTTGCACTAGCTGTAGTACCCAAACACTGGTTGCTGTAGCCTTTACAATAGTTGTATTACCCAAACACCGGTTGTAGTAGCCTTGCGCTAGCTGTAGTACCCAAACACCGGTTGTAGTAGCCTTACACTAGTTGTAGTTCAGAAACACTGGTTGTAGTAGCCTTGCACTAGCTGTAGTACCCAAACACTGGTTGCAGTAGCCTTACAATAGTTGTATTACCCAAACACTGGTTGTAGGTTCCTTGCGCTAGCTGTAGTACCCAAACACTGGTTGTAGTAACAATCCTGACACTGGCTGTAGTACCTAAACACTGGCAGTAGTATTCTTTCCTTGCTTGTAGAATCCAAACACTGGTTGTAGTAGCCTTGAACTAGTTGTATTACCTAAACACTAGTTGTAGTAGCCTTGCACTAGCTGTAGTACCCAAACACTGGTTGTAGCTACCGATCTTGCACTGCTTGTATTCCCAAACACTGGTTATAGTAACTAACCTTGCACTGCTTGTAGTACCTAAACACTGGTTGTAGAATCATAACATTAAAGCATTAAGTTTATTCTTTATTGAAAAAGAATTCTAAAAATAATTTTAATCAATATAATTTGGATTGTTATTACGGTCAGTGCGATTCATTGTCTTTAAATCCACTCTTATTATTCAATAATAAATGGAAATTCTATAAACTCGATAAAATGTTATTTATCAGCTTGGAGCTTGCGCGGAAGTTGTACATGAATGTAAACAATGGCGTCGACAGAAAGAAAAATGTGTTCTTGCGAAAACGACAAAAAGACAAAGAAAAGAACATGGGGGAAACAGAACAAACTGACTTTAAAGATTCGAATTGGCCTGGCTCAGATGGAAAAATGGCTGTAATTAAAACAGCAGTTTGGCGTGGATACACACGACAAAGAAGCCGCTTTGCTCTTGAACACATGCTCTTTTGTCGTGTTTGTTGTCGATGCCTTGTTATCGATAAAAATTCACATGATCAATGTTTTAAATAATACCTTTGGTAGATCAAACTAGCAGCAGGTTTGCCCATGAATATCAATATGAATAAAGGTTTTAACATGGAACCTAATATTACACTTTTCATGAGAGACATAGCTAGGAAAAAATGCGCCGTTTATATATTATGCATAAGAAAACTTAATGCAGCTTTAATAATGATTGTCTATTTGGACATCTTCGAGGTGTTAAATTGTTCTGTTCTATCAGTCTTTCGATTAAGAAACTATTTTATTAATTAATTATTTTTAGAACCTTGTCTAGATATAAGATTACCCAAATAGTAATGTATTACTACTTATTATTTCCATTTATTTTTCAGTTGTATTTGTGGATGATAGGAGGTAAGTCAGTACTTTATATACGCGTATTGGTTGTAAATTATCGTGAACAGATTAAAAAACTCTCCGACTATCGAACAAAATTGTTTAGATCCAAATATATAACATAAATACCTGTTAAATTTTGATGTGCCAGATGTGCACATTTCGGAAAATCGTTCCTCATCAGTAACACTCCAAAGTATTTTAGTATTGTACAAAGCAAAGCAAATTGAAACTTTTGAGCAGGAATGTGTAAACTTGTTCAATGATTTGCCTAAATGTTTTGTTTTGTTTCAGTATTTAAATTAATATTTTGAGCAGGAATGTGTAAGCATTTTCAATTATTCACCTAAATGTTTTTTTGTTTCAGTATTTAAATTTATATTTATGTCTTCAATCATATGCAAGGAAGACTATCTTACAATTAAACAAGAAGTTATTTAACTAAGTTTTATATATGTAGTCGCAGTCTATGTACATTGAAACAGGTAGATATCACATGCCAAGAGACCAAAGATACTGTACATTATGTACCAGAGAGAAGACGAGTTTCATTTTATACCTATATGTACTCTTCATATAAAAACCATTTTAATAAAAAAAAATCGCGTCTTAATTAATTCAGCTTCTGTCGGTCCAACATACAAAGGGATTGTGTAATGTAGACAAATACTGACAGAAGACTCTTAACATTAGGAACAGCTTGTCTATTCTCTATTGTTAATATTTACTAATAATTGTCCATATACACGTCTGTAATTTGTAATCTAGTCATGCTGCTGTATTACAATATTAGTATACTCTGTCACTAGTTCTACAAACATTCTCAGTATGTTGTATTTTGTTATATATACACCACTCATAAGTTGTAAAACTTTCAGTGAAACAAACTAAATGCATATATGACTGTAGTTATGATATACATGCGCAACTATAATAACTTGTGTAATCTCAGTTTCAGGTACACGTCCATTACGGAGGTAAGTCATATCGACATTCAGGGTACCATTCTACTCTAAGACTACCCCAAGGTGCCTCTTCGCTTTGTGTTTGACCCCAGACAACGATTTTGGAGAGAGGGTTTTCTTTAGAAGCATTAAACACACAAGTGAAACATCGAAGTGAAACATAGTTTAGTCAAGTAAACGCTGTATTGATAAAACAGAATAAAGCAGTTTAAAATATAATTTTGTTATTACCAAGGTAACCAATAGCACCACACAGTACAAGTAAAACAAACAAGACAAGCAAATACAGGAACGTTATAAAAAACAATCAAGATTTAAATAAATCTATATTTTTTATCTATTTGTAATATCTAGTTCTGACATAAACCTCAGAGAATTAAAAAGAACCCACGAAATAGAGCTATTCATGAAAAAAACACAAGAGCTAACCGAACTGATCCTCAACACCGAGAGTTTAATAGATAAAGTAGAAGCAGAAGCTGAAATTTCTCTGCTTGACTTTTTGTCTATCCAAGGAAGTCTGGACAGATGGACAAATTCTTTAGAAACTGAAAAGGAACGAGAGCAACGAGAGAGGGAAGAAGCAGAAAGAATTGAAAGGGAGAGAAAAAGAAAACTGGAGGAAGAAAGGAAAAAGAAAGAGAGAGAAGAAGCAGAACGAAGAAGACAAGAAGAAGAAGAAAGAAAAAGAATAGAGGAAGAAAAACGACGACAAGAAGAGGAAAAGAGAAGGCAAGAGGAGGAAAGATTACGACGAAATCCAGAAAACTGGAAACCAATCGTGTAAGTGTTGTGTATCTAGAATCGTTAGGAGATACTTAATGCAAGTGAAAATAGGAATATGTAATGTAAATTCGAGACGCCTTTTTTCAATAAAAAAAACCAGATACCGATTAAACTTTTTAAAAATACATCTATCACCAGTCCAAATTTAGAAATTTGGTTTCTACTATTAGTGTTAAATAAGTATATAAAATATGAACTAATACAACCAGTTTATTTGGTTTGTTCATGTTTTAGACCCGAGTTATGTTTTCTCAATGAAAGAATAATAATTATTAAACCTTAACCTAATTTTTAGAGTGCATATGCATTATAAAGTGCAAATGGTGATACAAGCACCAAATTTGGTGAGAACCTTCGTATAGCCATACTTTAAAAGAAGAAAACGTTGGACATCGAGAATTCATCTTTTTTCAAATTGTCCACCCTCCTTTTCAAAATGGCGTCCATCAAAAACGAGACAAATGTATAAAAATAAAAGATAATTAAATGTGGCATTCAAACTTGATACAATTGGTTGTTTGAAAACTAATATAATTATATGGAATGATACTCAGTGTGAAAATTGAAAAATTCAAGATGGCGGCTCAAAATTTTCAAAATGGCGGTCAATTAATGGAAAAAAAATTGAAAAAAATTATGTAAATTGAGGAAAATCCATATAAATTCACCTAATGTAGTAAAACATTTTGCATGAAGCATAACTTGAAAGAGAAATGTTTGAAAATGGGAAATAATTACTTCAACATGGCTGCACATCCTTTTAAATGCCCTCCCCCTTTAAAAAGGGATAAACTGTAGCGAAAGGAAAAATAACAATTATAACATCATGGCGGCATAATCAAATTATCCAAAAGGTGTATTTACTGAAGAAATGAAGAACATTGTATGTGTGACCGTATATCTAGACTAGCAATTGCAGTTGCATAGGGCAGTGCAAGAGAGTCCAGACTTGTAGCATTTGCAATTGCCCGTGCAACTTGATTTCTTGCACCCGCATTTCAAAAGCTCTTGACAACATGCTGCTATAGGTGGTAAGGATGACCATTTGGGAATCCAGCTGTAATTTTCCTTTTTCCATCCCCAGGCAGATGGACAAGGAATGTCCTAATGACGATGAATCGACCGACCCCATATGTGACCTCCTTGAAATGCTGCCCGTTTGACATGTTCTGTGAGCGCTCCATGAGTTGGCGGGATAGCATTGTAAGGACGCTGTTTACGAGCAAACATTTCTAGGCGAGTTTCATTAACCTTTCGTGACGAACTAGAACGGTTGTACATGATGACTACAAACGATTCAATAGTGTCAATATCAGCGTCGTCAATGGTTGTTACAGGTCTACTAAGGCGTGCGAAAACCTCCGTGGCCTCTTCAAACACTTACCAAGCTTGCCATGCTGATTTTTTACCCTTTCCAACAAAGGAAGAAACTGTATCACAGCCCGTAATTGCATGGAAAAATTTTTTTTTTATAATGTTTTTATTTTGTGACATAAATACATACAAATACAATTACAATCACCAAACTTTATCTAGTAACTAATACATGTACTTTAATTACATAATTACAATTACTTAAATACTACACTAAAGGTTGTGTATATACTAATAAAGACATACTAAGTATAAGACAGGAAGTTATCAATTATGAAGAAAACTTTTCCGTAAATTTCAGCCAGTATTTCCTAAAAAGTTCATGTTTTTGATTGCATGGAAAAATGGTAAGGCTCTAGCACGCGGGCCTAAGTTATGGTTGATTTCATGCACTGGAAGCCAGCGTAAGTCTTTACCTTTGCCAAAGGCCAGCCAGAGCTTCTCAACTTTCATGTCGGAGTAGAATGCTATTGCTAGAACAGCAACGTCGGTGTCAGTACTCACAACTGTTAAACTTTTGCATCCATGCATTCCAGTATATTTTGCATGAACAAACATGCGTGTGTCTGCCTCTTCATGATTACATGGTTGTAACTGATTAATATCAATACTGGGATTGTTACATAAAACATTTTCATCTCTTGTTATAAATATTGATGCTTTAGTTTTTTCATGGTTTAATATACCGACAATAGATGAAGCAAGGAAATGGAAAAGTTCTGTCTTATTTTCATCGACGCGAAGAAAGCTGTGCCATGCCTTTGGTGTTCTGCATGAACCCGTAACCTTTCTACGGATTCCAAACCCTCTCTTCCGTCTAGTTTCAGATTTTAGACTATCATGTCTATAAACATCAAAGACTATGTGTATTTCATTAAACCGCTTGCAAAAAGACTCAATGTAAGGAACGATAACATCTGTTGCATACTCATCAGAAGTTTTTGCAGCACCCGGAGGTTTTGAGTTGATTAATGCGGCTCCATCGATGATAACAGTAGTTGATTCTGGTTCTTCGGTATGCAGTTCACATTTTGTCTCGAGGACTTTCATAAGCTGCGACTTTGTGCCTGAACTAATTGATAAGTTTTGTGAGAGTGAAGGAGGACTGCTTTGGTTTTCATGTTCAAAAAATTCCCGAAGGTCACACTGCCTGCTTTGGCAAGATATAAACAAGCGTGAAAATAGCTGACAGTCATTTTTCAAGTTGTCTATTTTAATTTTTGATGAACTTGGTTCAGACTTTAATTTGTGACTAAACAGCGCCAATTTATTCTTTTTGAAAGGTGTGTAAAACGTTGACATTGAATTATTTTGTATTTCTTCCATAAATTTGTTATACTGTGCTTCACCGGTTTCATAGAGATGTAACAAAGTATCAACAACAGGCTTTTCTGCAATTTCCTTTGTGACTAATGAATACAGATCATTTGAGTCTTCCTCAAAAGGATTACAGAATTCGGTCATAGTATTCCGCAGTTTGCTAATTTTTTCAACACAATCTTTTTGAACCGATAATGTTTCTTCGTGGTGTCTTTCATCTGCTTTGTGTATACTTTCCCCCAAAACGTTTTCAAACCCTTCGACAATTCTGCAGATTTCCGGACCCGATATAATCCATCTCCTCAAAGCAGCTGGATCCTCTGTTAATCCAATGACACCACCATCTCCTTTAACTAAAGCATTGTTTTGCTCGTGAGCCTGATCTATCGCAATATTGGAATATGTTTTTTCAGTTTTTCGAACAGTAAAATTGCCATTGTTAAATTGCAAAGCAATTTCAGGATGCAAAGTATCTAATGCGAGCATGTCTCGCAGATGTATAGGCAACCACCTGGCATAGTTAAAATGGTCTAGTGCAAAGAAGTATGGGATAAGTTTTGAAAGGGAAGCTTTATACAAGGCAAAATCAGACTCTCTGTAAGAACGAATAAATGCAAAAACAACCAATTCCAAATCTAAAATTGTTTTCCAAAATTTAAACTGCGGAATCTTTGATTCGCGATTAGAACAACATTCAGTGAACTCTTCATAGGTCAAGGAATATTCGGTTTCACTATCACCATTGTTTATCCTGGCTGTTAACATAAGCAAATTTCATTAGATCAAAAAGTGCACATGCCGTTATTTGATGGACCAATCTGGTTTTGGCAACATTAGAAGCAGTTAGAAAAGACTCTGCTGTTCCACTTGAAGCAATATCTGACTCTGCTAAAGATTCTGACCATCCACTATCTGTAAGAAGATCTCCTAGTAGTTTAAATGCAGCCATTTCAATATGAAGACCCCCAAACATAACAACGAACTTGTCTTCACCATAAAGATCTGGCCACTGCCACTGGATCTGTTTTGCCAACACAAATAATGGTTGGTCAACTGCCATAACAGGCATCGAATGTTTAATAGAGGCAGTTGAGTGTGCTTGCTCTTGCAAAAGAGGGAGCAGTGAAGAAATACTAACTTTAACTGCAGGTCCCCGTTTACATGAAGCATGGTAAGCTGACCATGAAATATTTTCCATGTTTATTACATCGTCGGTCAAAGAAACAGTTTCCAGCCATTCATACTCAAGATCTATGTGTTTTGACATATAATCTTTATTGTGAATTTATACAGGAGTACTAACTACCGGTGGAACAGGCTCAGTGGATATATAGGCGGGTTTGATATTGGAGCATGAATCTGGCAGATTTGGTACTTTTTTAGACTTTGGTTTATCACTTAGATATAGCATACCCCTTTCTTCTGAAATATCTTCTGTTGCTGGATGTTGGAAAATAGATATACTAGTGCCGTGAAACGAAGAAGTTGCTGTCGTAGCAGAAGGGTTATGATCGATATTATCAACAGCAGCTGTCGTGAAAATATTTTTTCTAAGGACAGGAGGACAAACTAAACCTTCCTCTAAATATCTCTCTATTACAGCTTCCCCAAACTGTGTTGAGATCTCTAGTACTCTGTCATATGAAATGCACAACCCATGTTGATACAACTTATCGATAAGTTGTCGCTTTCTAGTTTTTGCAAAAAGAAGCAAGCCTATGTATGTACAGATTGGTGTTTCACGATCAGTGCTGTGCCTTTGCTGTTGAGCAATGTCTTTTTGGGCACGTTTCTTAAAATTATACATGAGCAGTTGAGCAATGGCATAATCTGTTCTCGATGACCCACTTTCAATTTGAGATTCGATGTCAGGCCCATGCTCAATCATGCTGACAAGCTCCTGACAAGGACTGAGGAATAGAATCTCTCATACAATTGGCATCAAAATGACCATCAAATTTTGATTTGTGATTGCTCATTTGTTTGCGAACAATTTCAGAAAGATGCCTTAGAAAGA
Organism: Tegillarca granosa; assembly: GCA_029721355.1. Classification (NCBI taxonomy): domain Eukaryota; kingdom Metazoa; phylum Mollusca; class Bivalvia; order Arcoida; family Arcidae; genus Tegillarca; species Tegillarca granosa. The sequence goes on from CM056603.1 coordinate 830,335, forward strand.
TGCATGGCGTCACTATCGGGATAACAAGCTGTTGATATTGCGGTTCCTACATCTTTTTCAAATACAAGAAGTACATCTCGTCCTCTGTGAAATGTTTTTATTTCTGGAAGTTTTGATACGATGTCATTTTTCAGTCGTGTTGAGTGGATTTCGATGCTCTGATCAGGACTAAGTTGTTTTGACCGCTTTTCACACATATGTCTAATGTCAGATAGCTTAAAGACACGACCTTCGTCACTATTTCTTTGTGTTTCTACAATGTAGGTAATAACTTCTGCCAGAATAAGATTATAAACATCAATCTGCATCGAATGTTTAGATGCCTTATTTGCTGCAAGAAAGGCGCGTTCTCTGTTATAAAGGGAGGTTAGACATGCTGCATGATATTTTAATTCCTGGGCTACGACATCACCTGCACTTAACTTAGCTAAGAGTTTTTGATCCTGTAGGTTAAGGGGCACATTCATTTAATCTTTTGTTTAACTTCATTGTCATAGCTTCCCTTAATTCTGATGCAGAAGACATATTTTGACACAAAAAACACTCAAACATATCTTGATCAGAAGATGCATCGCATGAGTCAACCGAAGAGCGTCGTGTAAATTTAGATTTTAGAGGTTTGTCCTCAGAGTCACTTTCGGGATTCATCTTCATGTGTCGTTTCCTAGCACGATTTAACTGTGTGTTATTGAAGAGTAATCTGCATTGTTCGTGATATTTTGCATTCTGTCTAACTAGAGTAGATTCAATGCCATCACCCTCATCTAGCCTACGGATATCTATTGAAAGTGGAAGTTGATTAAGATCCTTGAACTTTGGGATGTTTTCAGATAAAGTTTTGTATCCGTCGTGAGATAGTTTATAACTTACTGGTGGACTTTTTAATGGCTCTTTCTTGACCTTTTGACATAGAAAACATTTGAACCAGTCAGTATTTTGAACTTTTGATGGAGATGCTATAGACGATAAACGATTTTTTTTCGACATCTTACAGTTAATGTTCAAGAGCACTAATTGTATATGTTAACAAGCCGAGGGGCTATCCTTTTACCGCCTGAAAACTTAAAAATCGTCAAAGCACATTGACTGTATGGGATACGACTAGGTTCGGAAAATTTTCCTACACCTAGCCCGATCGTTCATCCAGTGCCATTTAACTCCCGTGCGATCTGTACACCATCCGGAGAATTTTTACCCCCTTCTCCTTGGCTCGGCTATCCCGCGCTGGCACATACCGTCAATTCGGATGCGACCCTTTGATACAATACGAGGCTTATCAAAGAGTATTTGGGAGACTTTCTATCCTGTATATTTGAAGTGAAAGCTGACACTGAACCCCATGCTGAGTGAACTATTAAAGGCGAACTTCTGTCTTTAGATAGTCAGGAAAATGTATTGCTTTATTTAGCATTGTAGCCACTGCTTTCGCGGTCTTTTACGGTAAGTATACCTGATTTGAATGGTCATACTGCATGGATGTTATATATTTCACCGTCATATTCTGAATATTCATGCTACTCTATTCTTACATTATATTTCAGCAGAATCGATTAAGTTTTTAATATGAGCTGCTACGCAGTCATTTTTCTCTATTTTCTTATGTTTTTGTTTGGACGCCATTTTGAAAAGCATAGCGACCGCTTTCATAACAGCATATTTTCTCGGCATTCTATGAATTTGTCTTTCATATAATGTGTGAAGAAAGTACTGTACTAAATTTGGGACTTTTATAATGGTTTACGATAATTTAAATATATTTTCGTTCAATTTTTCACTGCTAATTGGCCGCCATATTGAAATTTTTGGCAGCCATCTTGGAATTTTTATTTTTTCAGTCAAAAATAGTTTTATGAAATTACTTCAATTATAAATCTAATCATTGTATAAAGTTTTGAGGCTGTATCTGATTTTCTTTTATTTTTAAATATTTTTGGCCTTTTTTAAAGACGCCATTTTGGAAAGAAGGGCAGCCATCTTGAAAAAAAATGAATTCACGATGTCCAACGTTTTTTTCTCTCATAGTGCGACTAAACAAAGGTTCTCACCAAATTTGGTGCTTGTATCACCATTTGCACGATTTTTCACTAAGCCGCTCCACTGCTTCGGGTAAAAAAAACCCGTGATATTCCGTTACATGTCGTGTCGTCTCATTTCACTTCAGGATGAAATTATTAGCGAAATGTAATTTAGTAAAGTTACTAACCTCGAGCGTTAGGTGAAATATTTGTCTTCATATATATATATATATATATATATATATATATATATATATATATATATATATATATATAATGTCACATTAAAAAAAATTAACAATTTTATTATTCAGTTACTATAGTAACAATGGAAAATCATCTTATCACAAAGGAGTAATTTGTGTAGTTAAAGCAATGGACGGTGTACTCTCCAAACCTGATCTGAATTGTTCAGCTTCATGCTCTAACAAGGATTTGGAGGGCTGTTTACGAGGAGACGAAAAATTAGCAAGTTCCATGATCGATATAATTAATTTACAATCTGTCGGGACCCAGTTTGAGGTAATGACCCAACTCATTACTACTCATAATCTAAAGCAGTTTCGTTTATTAAAAAGCTGTAATTTCTCAAATCCAGACAACTGGAAACCAATCGTTCTATGGACAAATAACGTTTAGAAAAGTTTAATTTTGATAGGTACATAACATCCCGTCATGATTAAAATTATAATCGACTTTTATCAAAATCGCCTTTAAAGAAAAAAATGTTAAAACATCATTAAAGGGAACCCGCATGATGTTTTCTGCTTGAATGTAAGTCGTTTTGTAATAACTTTTACCCTATATGCATGAGCAAATTTTGTTTTTATAAATAAATGAACAGAGAGAGTTGGCTATCCAACTGAGCACTTAACAAAAAGTTTGAAAAGATAGCGCTAATGAAGTGAAAAACGAATGATGTGGAGAAATGTTGCTTTATGCCCTAGCAAGAATTTACTTAAACCGAGGCAACAGGCGGAGGAAAACCTACGACCTTCGGGAAGCAAACTGAATATTTTCAAATATTGATACCTAGGCAATGAAAGGGTCTGTGTCACGCTTAAAGATCCAATCACTTTTCACCTGCAAGGAACGAACTTAGACATCTGTTTAACTACTAGTCTAGAAGCAAGTACTAGACAAGCATCCATCAAAAGAAAAAAATAACACAAACGCCTATATATATATATATATATATATATATATATATATATATATATATATATATATATATATATATATATATATATATATATATTATATTTATATAGTTTATATTCATTGACATAGTTTTGTTGCTTTAATCCAACTAGCAACCAATACAAGTTTACATTCCATGCAATGTACAAGACGATTCCTATGAAACAACAGTGAAGACATCTACAAGAAGTAATGTATGGAAATACCACAATGTACCCCAGAAACACACGTTTAAAGAAACGCCGGTAAGATAGTATAAAATGTATTGAATACTAAACAAAGATATAGCAATAGGATTTGTTGACGGTTATTGGGCTACGTTGATAAGTTCAATCTCTAATCAAAAGATGTATAAACCAGTACAACTTCAAAGAATGCAGAATTGTAAATTTGCACTTCGTAACATAAAACTTAGCATGCTCAGAAAAAACCCTCAAAATATTAGTTAATGATGTTGTTATTCAAACATTCATCAAAAGCTTCTTTGTATCAAATATATATTTAATATATTTAGGTATGCTTGCATAAATTTTGAGTTATCATTTCAGGAACCACATTAAAATTAAAAAAAATGTGTAATGCGCAGTTTTTGTTTAGGAATGACAGTTTTTTCAGAACGTTGTTTGAATTAAACAATATAATTTGTTTTTATAATCCGGTGCTTTTTCAGAACGTTGTTTATGTTGGAATCGAGTTACCTTGTTTCAACTATATAATACGTTTTTAGAATTCTGTACTTCGTAGAACGTTGTGTATGTTGGAATCGAGTTACCAAATCTTGTACTGTATAATTTGTATTTATAACTCTGTGCTTTTTTTCCAGAACGTTGTTTATGTTGGAATTGAGTTACCAAGTCTTCAACATATAAAACTAGTTGTAATATCTAGACACAAGCGTGATAAGATCATGGTGGATAAAAATGGCAAAACTTACGAATCGGATGTAGACAGAAATATGAAGGTGTTATTTCCACCTAATACGTTCAACAAATCAACTAATGTGTCCATGAAGGTAGGTAACATCTAATTTAATAAATTTTAATACTGATTTTTAGGGCCACCAAAAAAATGTTCTTATGGAAAACGTGGTTTATGGACCATATAGCAGGGGACATTTGGGGATTCTCGTTGTTATAAATCAAGTACCCGTCATAAAGTAGGAAAGTAGGAAATATTTATAATCTGTGGTCCCATTACGTGCTCATCTTACTGGCTTTGTTTCTTTCGTCTGTTTTTTATAGTTATTATTCGAAAATGTACATTAATAATGTTTACGTAGTAATGATTACCTTTTATTATAACGTGCATCAAAAGGTCATAAAATAAATGAGATGATAAAGGTTCTCCAATGGTTTCATAGGGCTTTTTACAAACCGATCAAGATGTTAAATCTCTCTCTCTCTCTCTCTCTCTCTCTCTCTCTCTCTCTCTCTCTCTCTCTCTCTCTCTCACATTGGAAGCTAACTGTGCAGTGAATAGTCTTAATATATGGTCATCTTATTTTTTGACGTGTATCAAATTTGTTATGTCTCAAGCAGTTAAGATTAGCTTCATTTTCTTCTCGATATGACTTCTCTTGATTACAGTTTCCATGTGTTTGTTGTTGTAACTATGAGCGTCTAGTTGCTAACTATAAGAACAATTCGAAATTTGAAGGTTTTTAAGATGACCAACTATATTAGCATCTCTTATATAAAATAAGATATTAAAAGAAAAAAGTAATGCTTGGCAACAACTAAAGCCAAACAAAAAAGGGACACAATACAACAAAGACAAACGACCAAACAGAACACAATAAGAAAGGACAAATATAAATTGTTACCACTAACAAATCTGAGAAGAAAAGATTGATGAACTCTGTATTAATTAATTGTATGGTTCTGATCTGTTTATAATTTTAAAACTCTCTTTAATTTAGTATGTATTGTCACTGTTTGTTATAGGTTCTGCCATTGAAAGAGTATTATATGGACTCTGCCAAAAAATACCACAAAAACGTAATAGGCAATGTTCGAACACCAAGCTCTCTTTTTGAAATAAGTTGTGAAGAAGAAACAGAAAATGATATAACGATGGAACTTTATGGCCAGGGATCTGACGGTAAAACTTCAATTTAATAATCAGTGTTAGGCAGTGGTATTTTGGGATTCTTTATCTGATATTGTATCCTTACTGTTTGTTAATTTCTTTTCTAAAAATTAACACATAAATAACATGCTCTATATCTTTTCACCAGTATTCAATGACCATGAACGAGAAACCCCTATATTTACACCACCTATACGTCTTCGATCACATACGTAATTATATTATTATCTATCTATCTGATAATATATATGTGTGTGTGTGTGTGTGTGTGTGTGTGTGTGTGTGTGTGTGAATTATTTTCCAAATTTTTTTATCTTATCTCAATTATATCATTCAACACACATTTAGCATATTTAATAATAATATTTTGTTATATGTTACAGAAGATAGAGATATTTATGTAGGATCTAAAAAGATCAACCAAAGACCAACAAAACCAAAAGGTTGGTGAGATTTGTGAGTGGGCTTTATATGGATACTGATCTAAACAATGAACTCTGTTTAGAAAACTGGGTTCATTGATCAATAACTTTAGTTTAATTCACCGTATGTGGTCATACATGTTAGGAAATCCCGTAAAATGATGTATGAAAACGTTTTCGATAATGTCAAAATGTAATACGATTTTAGATTCAAAATATGCTTAAGTTTAAGGTAAATATTTTCTCAATAATTTAGAAAATGTCGTGGATGATTAATATTGTATTCGCCATGGACTATTGCAAAAGTTTAAGTGGTATCTTTTGAAGCAGTTGACGTTTGGGAATTTTAGTTGTGAAAAAACAAGCTTGATTAATGACTGAATAATTCTTGTCAACGTTATCTCACTTTATACAATTTATAAGCAAAAGTGATTGCCTTGTAAAAATTATTTCAAAGACAAGGGAACAATGGAAATGATTAAAAAAGTGATTTTTTTCAGGAAAACATTTCGTCTGATAAAATGAATTATTATTCTAAAAATGCTATAATTTCTTAATAAAATGGCACACTCGACATTTCCGAAAAATAATATATAAATATTGATATCCTACTTCAAGCATTATCTATAACTTGCATTTTACATATAAAGAAATCACATTGATCACCTTTTAATTATTAAAGTTTTCCGTCTGTAGTAATTAAACACAAATATAGTAACTGTTTTACAAGGACTGTTTTTTCGTCTGAAAAGTATAAAAAGAGATGCTGTTGTTCATAACAATTGTTGTACACCAAAACATCTGCTAGATCTATTAGTTTGTCAGCTATAAGCAGATTCTAAAATAAACAACGTAACAAAATTCATCATTTTTGGATGACAAACTGGTATCATGTTTTTGTTAGCTTAATTGAAGGAAGGGGTTATACTTCTTTTTAAAACTTGTATATTGACTGATGGGTTTTGGTTGTTTTTGTAGCACAAACAGCGAATGGCGATGAACATTATAAAAACAAAGATGAAAATCAATCTGACCATGAAGATGGTGATGTGAAGCTGGACCAGGAGGTTCTAAAAGGGAGCGCAGAAGAAGACCAGGAAGACCTAGAATCAGATTTCGGCTCTGATTCTATGGATGATGAGTACTGGAACGCTATAAAACGTTGTGAACAAGAATTAGTTACCCGGATGCAGATTAACGATGTTCTTAATTACCTTAAGCGAGCAGACACCCTGTCCTTGTCACAGAGTAAATTAGAAGTTATAACTGTAAGTTTGGTTAAATTTCATTCAATTAAATACTGTAAATGTAGAGAAAGGTGTAGCTTAATAACCAACTGAAGTTGATGTACCCGTTACCATAGAGACAACATAACCTAAAAACGCATAAGAAGACATTATACTCAATCAACATCTAACTACATGATTTATGAGTTGGGATCGGGTAGAATAAACATGACAATTTTCAATTTCAGCCACTACATAATCAGCTTCATTGAAACTGTAAATAAGAGGTATTTGAGGCACATGGTAAGGTTCATTTTCTGAAGTCGGTTTTAGAATTAAATCATTTGTGCTTTACCGACATATTTATATGTACATGTCCTTTGCCGCGGGCAACACATAAAACAGAATGCAATTGCAGAAAAAATTGGTGAATTTCTTTGTTATTGTTTTAATTTTTTAAAACCTCTTTAAAATTGCAATTATTATTCATCAATATCCTAAAAATATTTTTAAAATGAAAGTTGTCTGCAATTCTTTCAAAGGAAAAATAATAATTTTAAATTAAATTACCGGTACTGCACATGGACTGGTATATTTGTGTTTTATTTTAAATATGACACATTGTTTATTCAATGTTTAAAAGATGCTTTTTCTTGCTATAAACTCAAAACTGTTACAAATGCTATATGCTAAAATAATTTAAAAATGTTTTTCAACAGTTTGTTATTTAATTACATAAAAAGGTTAAACAGATTTTTCGAACTGATTCTCATGATTTAAAATAACGCCACTTGTCACTTATGTAGAATTCTATTTCATTTCTTCGATTTGTGTTACGTTTTATTGCCTCAATTAAACTTATATGATCACTCATTTTAAATTTCCAATTAATAATTACATATCTCTTTTATTATTAAATGTTTCTTAAGGGAGTATAAAATAAGATCTCTACGGTATATATAGTAAGGATATCTGTAGAGATAGACTGATAACGAGAAACCTCAACTCACCGAGTGACAGACAACACAGAACTTAGTTTGTTTACATAAAACAATGGGACATTTACTTTTGTTCGTTTACGTTACTGCTCTAGATCTATAAAGTGTAGACGGTGTCTGATCCTTTTTTAAAGTTTACGCTAATCAACCATTTTTTAAAAACTTGTTTTCTGAATTGAAGAATTTATATTTGCGATGTATTGTTAGGAACAAAAAACAAGAGGCGACCAGGTGAGAGAGTTTCTTAGGCAATTGTTTTTCCTTGGAATACATGCCTTTGATGCGTTTTTGGACAGTCTCAAAAAGACTAATCAGAAAGATCTTGCGGATTTAGTAGAGAATAAACTTAAAGATGAAAAAACCAAAGACGGAACAAGCACAAGAACAAGTAAATAAAAATATTTTTAATTTGACTCCAACAGCCACGAGCACAAAATTATAAAAAAATAAATGTTTTTCTATGAAGATTAATAAAGCATAGCTTATCTATCCAAGGTTCTCCTTTTAGGAAAAAGGAAACAATTCATGAACAAACCGTTTATAGAGAAAAAACAGCTCGTTTAAGAGTGCTTAAACAAAACCTTACCATACATAAGTGATACTTAAAATAAAATTTTTAACAGAAAAATACGTTCTTGGCAACAACAAATTTAACAAAAATATTAAATAATACGTTTGCAAATGGAACAAGCAATGAAGACAAGTAAAAACAAACACCTATTTGAACTATTGATTACAGATAATAACTGTGGTCTACTAGCCATTCTTTTTTATAACCATCGGTTGTGAAATACGCAAATTTATAACTCACAAATGAGCCTTAAATACCTAAAAAAATGAACTAATGTATTACTGGTATCATCAATTAAATCTTAAAATTCAATATAACTTTTCTGATCATGAAACGACGTGTGTGTGTGTGTGTGTGTGTGTGTGTGTGTGTGTGTATTTTCACGACTTTATTGATTTTTATTTTTTAGAAAGCAACTTGCATGTTGTGTACAGACAGGGTGATGGAGGACCATGGTGTTTGATGGATAAAATTGATTTCATAGAGGAATCTGGAGGTGTGGTTGTAAAGTTACCGTCCAAAAACAAACTATATGAGTATGTCCTAGTTCAGTAACTTTATTTAACAATTTCTCTAGGATATAGTACTTAAAACATTTCCAAGAATATCCCATTTTGCCCAAACTTGACATTTATCTGCATTAATTACTTTTTTTTTTTTTTTACAATATTATTGATTAGCATGAAGTTGCTGATCTTAAATCATACTGTATATATCTGATGTTTCATAGTTTTAAGTGCCTTTTATTCTCAAATTTGATTTTCAAGTTATGGATGTAGCTAACTAGACAGGATTCGTTTACCCTTTTAGAGCACCCAGCTTCACTTCGTTGGTTCGAAGTTTAACCCAATTAACAAGTTTTAAAAATTTTTGCTTTGTTTTAGGAATTGTGTTTAGGGCATAGACTGGTATGCTTGTGTTTGATTTTACTTTTACTTAAAAAGTATATGCCGAACTAATTACATATTATTATTTTGTATCATTTGTTTTACCATGCCTCAATTCACTGGTAGGAAGTTCATGTTCACGGAAATTTTCATCAGTTTTTATATACTTTAGGATTGTGTTTTGGAATGGACCGGGATGTTTGTGTTTTGTATTTATCAAAATATTGCTAACTTCTACAATAGACTTCGTTGTAATTGTTTTACCCCTATGTTAATGTAAAGATAGGTGTTTCATAGTCATTGTTCGTAACAAATATTGAAACATTTTTGAACTTGGTATAATTATGTTTCACATTATTTCAATTAGTTTTATCTTTTCAGAGTTCTAGCCCTGACGTCATCGCCGTCTATGACGTCAGACGAAATATGTAAAGCGGCAGAATCGTTGACGAATCACACAAATGAAACAAAGGTAACAGTAATTTGCAAACAGAAAGCTGAAAATCTTCACGATACATATATTAGCTGTGTGCGGTCATCCAGCGTTACATCTAGGATCATCGAACTACAAAACATGGGATACACGGAAGGTCCACCTGAGGGTCCGGAATTTTGCCTTCTTGATGGAGATGAAATTACTATCGACTTTGACCTAAATGTAAAATTTAACTCTTGGCTTGGAAGTAAACCCATATTAAAGTTTTATTCGAATATGGATAGCGCGCGAATATCTGGGAACTTAGAAACGGTAGACGAAAAGGCACAAGCAAAAGATGAAATGTTCCATGGAAACCTTATCTACACCGTAGTTAACAGACCAAAAAACGTACCATACACTGGATCTATGGTTGTCTATTTACCTAAGGTATAAAAACGTTATATTATATTATTATATGCATATAAATTTTCTTCATTCTGATTGGCTTGGTTGTTTTTATTTCGCTATGAAAGACCTTCATATTATATGAAATCCGTCTTAGACACATTAAAATCAACACTCATAAAGTCGCGAAAGGGAAAAAAGGTTGTAGGTGAAACAAAAAATAGATGTAGAGGACTTTTTAAACTTCGATTTTCATTGAATGGTATTTTTAAAACGAGCAATCAGCGTAATCGTTTCATAAGTAACATTGGCACTCACTATCAGACAGTTTGTAAACTGGTCCTTCGTCCAAAAACGTTTTTGAATTGTTTCTCAGGTCATATAAATAAATATTTGTTGACTGTTGACTTTTGATTTCGATTAATACAAGAATTTCTCAACCAAACAAAAGTTATATTCACCAAGGACGCAGGCCAACTTTTTGTTGGGTTTGGAAATCTTTGTATTTACCTGATAAAAAGTCTATAATATTTTCAATAATTTTAAAATATTTTCACAATTCAGTACATAGTGGCTTATATATTTACTACCTCTGAACGGGTACCGCTGCTGGTGGAGTTAAAATCCCCAAGGGTATCCATAACTCGGTAGGCAGTACTTTGTATTGTACCTTTTAGAAACAATTTTCAGCCGTCTTAATTTTTAAATTTTTTTTTACCTAAGGTATGTACCCTCGTGCAAAGCATTCCTTAGCTGGATTTGGATTCGTATAATTTTGGAAGTTTCGATTCATTCACTTTTATCTGTTTGGCTTATGTTTTTATCTATCAAACTTTTCGGCTTCTGATGTCACTGATGAGGAATAGTTTTCCGAAATGTGCACAAATGACACAGCAAAATGTAACAAGTGTCTTTGTTTTAAAGTTATATTGATGTGGAATGATTTTCCAAAATATGCACATATTGCACATAAAAATTTAGGTATTTGTGTTATATATTTACTTTCTTAATTTAACTACACCACGGGATGACATCTTATATCTTTTGGCAGTTCTTGTACCCGATTTTAAGCATCTGAACTACAGGTATACATGCTTTTGTCATTTATTCCAATTCATTACAATTCTTTCAATGTACTAAAAGACATCATTTGTTCAACATTGTTTGTACAAAAGTAAAACTATTTACTCCAGCGCTCGTTTTTTGCTCACCTGGCTTTAGCCAGCGTGCGCTTATGGTATGATGCGGCGTGTGTATGTGCGTGCATCCGTAATCTTACATTTTAATCTTCTTCTCCAAAACCACTGGACCAAATTTAATGAAACTTGGTAACCATTATGCCTGGGTGAAACCCTTTCAGATTTGCACAAATGAAAGAGTTATGTTCCCTTGGGACCCCATAAGGGGGGAAATAGTGAAAAACTTAAAAAATCTTCTCCTCTGAATGTAAAAGAGATATACCTTAGTTATTTCAGTTATAACATCCTTGAAGTTTGAACATGTAGTTTCAGATTTGCACAAATGGTAGCCATGGGGCTCAAAATGGGGAAATGGTAAGGTACTGAGTGGGGGAAATTGCTTAAAATTATGTATTTGTCAGTATATCTTAAAAACTATTAACATTTTGTATTGATATGTAGAATATTGCAGGTATTGCAACAACGATCATTTTGATATATGGTTCAAGGTCATATGTTCAAAGGTCAAGGTCACAGCTGCAAAAGAAGACTGAAATTGCTAATTATCTTGAAAACTATTAATTTTTTGTATAGGCATGTATATAAGAATATTGTAGGTATTGTGACAACAATAATTTTGATATATGGTTCAAGTTCATATGTTGAAAGGTCAAGGTTGCAGCTGCAAAAGAAGACTTAAATTGCTAATTATCTTGAAAACTATTAACTTTTTGTATAGGCATGTATGTTAAAATATTGTAGGTATTGACATGACGATCATCTTGATATATGGTTCAAGGTCATATGTTGAAAGGTCAAACTCACAACTGCAAAACAAGACTTTAATTGCTAATATCTTGAAAAGTATAAACGTTTTGTAAAGGCATTATCATATACCATTTTTTGAATGTATTTTATGATTAAATTCAAAAAATGAAATATGACAGCATGTATATTAGAATATTGTATGTATTGACATGACGATCATTTTGATATATGGTCCAAGGTCATATGTTGAAAGGTCAAGGTCACAGCTGCAAAAGAAGACGTAAATTGCTAATTATCTTGAAAACTATTAACTTTTTGTATAGGCATGTATGTTAAAATATTGTAGGTATTGACATGGCGATCATCTTGATATATGGTTCAAGGTCATATGTTGAAAGGTCAAACTCACAACTGCAAAACAAAACTTTAATTGCAAATATCTTGAAAAGTATTAACTTTTTGTATAGGCATGTATATTAGAATATTGTATGTGTTAACATGACGATCATTTTGATATATGGTTCAAGGTCATATGTTGAAAAGTCAAGGTCACAGCTGCAAAAGAAGACTGAAAGTGCTAATTTTCTTAAAAACTATTAACTTTTTGTATAGGCATGTATATTAGAATATTGTAGCTATTGACATGGCGATCATTTTGATATATAGTTCAAGGTCATATGTTGAAAGGTCAATGTCACAGCTGCAGAAGAAGACTTAAATTGCTAATTATCTTGAAAACTATTTATTTTTTGTATAGGCATGTATATTAGAATATTGTAGGTATTGACATGACGATCATTTTGGTAAATGGTTCATGGTCATATATTTAAAGGTCAAGGCAACAGCTGCAAAATTATACTTAAATTGCTAATTATCTTGAAAAGTATTAACTTTTTGTATAGGCATGTATGTTAAAATATTGTAGGTATTGACCTGACGATCATCTTGATATATGGTTCAAGGTCATATGTTGAAAGGTCAAGGTCACGGCTGTAAAAGAAGCCTTAAATTGCTAATTATTTTAAAAACTATTAACTTTTTGTATAGGCATGTATGTTAGAATATTGTAGGTATTGAAATGGCAATCATTTTGATATATGGTTCAAGGTCATATGTTGAAAGATCAAGGTCACAGCTGCAAAACAAGACTTAAATTGCTAATTCTCTTTGAAAACTATTAACTTTTTTATAAGCAAGTATATTAGAGTATTGTAGGTATTGGGACAATGATCATTTTGACATAATACAAGGTCATATGTTGAAAGGTCAAGGTCACAGCTGCAAAAGAAGACTTAAATTGCTAATTATCTTTGTATAGGCATGTATATTAGAATATGGTAGGTATTGAAATGACCATCATATAGGTTGAAAGGTCAAGGACATAGTTTCATAAGTATACTGAAATTTGTTAATGATTTGGAGTTATTCGTTGCACTACAATTACTTCATGCATATTATATAAGCTACCTATAAATGAAATGTTACTGGATATATTTCTGATTACGTTTTGTGGCAGTTCTTAACTTGAGAAAACTTGTAAAATTTCTGTACTGAATATATTCTCTATTGCACTTTGCAAACAATATTGGACATATCCTCAGGTGAGCGTTAAGGCCCATGGGCCTCTTGTTTTTCTATTTTTTTATTTACTTTTTTAGCTGTAAACATAACATTAACAAATATTGTTAATTGTTTTGGGTTGCTTTGGTTGTTGCTAAGCACACGTTTTTAATTGAAATTTCGTTTCTTGTTTATCAATTTTTAAACTCCGAGATAAAATTTGTTTAAGTTTGTGACTTGAAATCTGCTTTTATTTCAGCCCAAATGGTCATTTGATAGACCTTATTTTGCACCTCTGACGTTGAATGTACCTAGTAAGTTTTTTTAAAAATCATTTTGTTTGTTTTGTTTGTGAATTTTTTGACTGCTTATTATTTTATTTTTTAAAAAAAGTTATGAATTAGACAACAAACAGACATCATACAGTCCATGATTATCCACAATCGAAGATATTTGTTCTTTGTATATGTCTTATGCTTTTATGATGATTTCTTTGTCGCATTCACTTACGTTTAACACATGTTTACCATCAAACAAATTGCTTTATTTTAAGTTAATAACTTAATATTTTAAATACCAAGAATTATTTTTTCGGATACAATTACGTTAATTTATAATTAAAGTGCAAGCCATAGCCAAATTGATCGCTCTACGATTCACAGAAGATGTTCTGATCAAAGATCGCTGGAAAGATTTTATCTCAAATCTCGAAAGCAAAGAAGACACGTTAAGAAAGATACAGACACGTGTCAACAAACAGTATAAAAATGAACCAGAGAGAGTTAAAAAAGAGAATTTTATCCTCAACTGGGCAAAAGAAAGACCTGTTGCGGAAGATAAGGTACAGAATTGAATAGAACGCCATTGTGGTTGTCAAGGCAATTATAGAAAGCCATTGTGGTTGTCAAGGCAATTATAGAAAGCCATTGTGGTTGTCAAGGCAATTAGGAACATTTCTAATTATTCAAGTAAATAAAAGATAAGAAAGACAAGGTACACTTAAGTTCATATTAAGGCCTCTAGGGTCACTGACGAGGAATGATTTTCCGAAATGTGCACATATAGCACATCAAAATTTAACAGGTATTTGTGTTATATATTGATTATATAACAAGCGAATGCTATATGAATATTGGATTGGGGAAAGCATTTCGACAAAAGGATCTCTTGAATTTAACCAGGGGCCACAGTAGCTTCATATCTTACAGTTCATAGCGTCTTTCACCGCATGCAGGTCTGAATCTTTAGATGATCATTATGCAAGTGTCAGTTCGCTTACTGAAGGTAGTTAGTTGGTATCTCTTGTGAAAAATACCCAGGGGAAAGAAAAGTAAAAGCAATTATAGAAAACTTAATCATTTTCATATATAATGTATATTAGGCGACATATTTTTTTTTCGATTTTCGTGGGTTACTTTTTCAGAATTCAGGGACAAAAAGTAAATAAATACATGTACACTCACATAAAAATCATACCATAACTTCTGTATTCTCAGTTTCATAAAAATCCAAATGTAATATACCTTATTGCTAAAAAAACATTTTTGTTGTTCCAGGTTGGAAGCATGATTCATGCTTTAGGATTTGTTGGTAATAGAAGCCTTTTAACAGAAGCCAGAGGAATTGCAAATTTTTACAAAGATGGAGGTAATTACCATTTATAATAAAATCATCATTTAACAAATTTTTAGCCTTTTTTGCATATTTGCTGGTAAATTTATGAGGATTGGTAATTAGCACATCTTTTTAAGCTCAATGGATTTAGATAGGTCTGGATTATTTCCCTATATATTTTTTTCCGTCCCATTTAAACAGTTTTACTTCACAAATGTTATAAAAGCATGATGTGTCTGATCTGTTGATAGGCAAAATACATATACATGTATTTCCATTAAAATCAATACGAACCAATTTGTATAGGTGACCCTGCTTTTGAATTACAGTTATTGTAAAGTTTAGAGAAGAATCATATTGAAAAAATATTCACGGTTTGTCCTTATAAACTCGTTAATATCCAGGTTTTCTTTTTACTCAGGGATTACACACACACACACACACACACACACACATACACACACACACATACACACACACACACACACACACACTGACTGGAGTGTTGGTCTAAAATTTGATAAAATAAATCTTATGTTAACATTTATTAAATGCATATTTTTACTAAATAGAAACTAAAGATAAAGATTGGAGTCCAGCTTGACGGAATTCTTTGTTCCCGTCGTCTTTCAGGAAATATTTTAGTAGGCTTTAATATGTATAATTATATCCTTGTTTCTTTGTGTAGTGTTTTGTAGTTTTAGCTATAGATGATGACAACTTCTATATTGCATTATAGGTATCCTGTCTGACAGTTCATTAAAAGAGATGGCCGTTGAAGTAGAAGATAAGTGGGAAATGTTAGTAAAAAACCTGAAGGTATCAGCCAGTGATATACAGCGTATTAAAATTGACTTCCAACAGAACCAAGCCAGAGCACTTGTTATGCTGGATATATGGCGTCTAAGTGACAAGTCAATCGAACAAGGAAAGAATAGTGTGAAATTTCTATTACAAGCCTGCAAGTCTGCAGACTGTTCACGAAGTTTGATTCTAAAGTTAAATAATTGTCAGTAAATAGACATAAAACAGCTGTTGATTGCTGAATGTTAAAATTTTAAAATGATTGTCTACAGCCGGGTATTTATTCAAAATTAGCGGCAGGAGTATAAAAACAAAAGTAAATTTTCTACTTAATGAAGAATGACAAATATTTGTGATTCCAGTGTGACAGTACGTTATTAATACGAATAGACATATTGAAACTTAATCATCTTGACAAGACATATTATATCTATCTAAATGCATTGCATACGGAGTTTTGTTTGAATGTCTTTTCTGGTAAAAATTAAAAAAAAACCCATCAAAATTTTATAACAATGGAATAATCACACTATTGTAAAGATTGAAACGCTGCATTAGTGATATATTTTTATGTTTTCACTCGCTTAGAATCTTTCACCAGGAAAGACTCTGCGCCTATATTAAGTGTAATAGTGAAGTGTTACGCTTGCATATAATGTTAATTTGTGTTTAATTTTTAACAACATACAGGCTAGCTGAAGGCATTTCACATAATACAGTCCACTTAGTGATTGAATATGGTTCTCTTTTGGAAAGGTGAGCCCAATGTGACTGGGAGAGATAATCTAATGCTAAACAATTATGATTTACATTTAGCTTCATCCTTTATAAATTTATATTCATCTTATTTGTAATAAATTTAACTTGACTAACAAAACAGAGCTGCATTTTCTCCGCAATCCTAACACTAGATATAAGTGAGAGGATTTTCACTATTATGTGACATCATAACTACGCTCTAATTTTTCACTAATTATTAAATACAGAATTCTGAATAACACGTTTTCGTCTTCTTTAATATTTACAAAATCGAAGAAAATTTGGTTTATCAGAACGTACCAGATATAACTTCTTAACAATTATGATTTGATTTGAGTTGTCAAACTATTCGGCCATGATTTAAACTGCAATATGGGGTAAAGTGTCCCCAAACCAAGGGGCTACACATTCCTACCACCAAAATTTGAGCATTATCAAATGGTTCCAAATAAAGTTGAATATGTTTTCGGAACACATTCGTGAAATAAATTCATGAAAGATATAAAGTATTTGAGAATGATCTGTAAGCAATAAAAGGATGTAATTGAACTACAGGTTTGTTGAAACA
Organism: Tegillarca granosa; assembly: GCA_029721355.1. Lineage (NCBI taxonomy): Eukaryota > Metazoa > Mollusca > Bivalvia > Arcoida > Arcidae > Tegillarca > Tegillarca granosa. Next base: position 847,816 of record CM056603.1, read on the forward strand.
GGAATCTGTAACTCTTGATATTAAATAAAATTTACAGGCTGAGTGTTTGGAACTAAAATTACATGGCTATAATACTAATAGGCTACCAATTACCCAGCTAACTTTACAATCAATTAAAAAAAAAAAATTTAAAAAGTGAAAATAAACCTTATTTTACCAATGAACATACAACTATTCTATGATTATTTAATAAACTATATACTGCATCATAAATTCATATATATATATATATATATATATATATATATATATATATATATATATATATATATATATATATGAATGATAAATCATATACCAGTACTATTGATTAGTCCGACTGCTTTATAGGAAATAAAAACAAATGAAATAAATGTTTGAGAAAACATGTTTCTCATACAATTTACAATTGGCAAACGTACCATCAGAGGAAATACAAAAATAATGCATTTATTTATTATGTTCATGCAAACATAACATTTTTTAATACAATTCACAGTAGAAAAAAGTACAACATAGTTTTTTATCCTTACCTTAGTTGGTAACTATCCAACTTTTAAAGAAAACAATTCATTTGATCGTTATTTTATTTCATCTTAACTGTCCGTATATATATGCAAATGTCAACTCTTAGTAAATCACTTTTTTTTGAAAACTTCATGTTAATTATTTTTAAAATTTACTGGAACATAATGTAAGTATCCAGAATGGGACTTTAATAAATCTTGGAATCAGACGTGATAAAAATGATAGTTTTGGTGATAAATCAATCAACATACTAAGATGTCGGATACTCCGTGGACTTGAACCTACAACAAATCATGAATTAAACAATCAAAATCATGTATACTTTACAAGTGTTATTGGCTTTTATGTATTTTTAAATGTTACTTCGTGTAAGTTTTTCAGTTTCAAATTGTACACTTGTGCACAAAAACTTTTTCATTTATCCTAAAACACGATGTAGCCGAAAATATTCTTGACAATATGTAACATAACCAAGCACAGAAAACAAAGACAACAAGAGTCAAACTTTAAATATAAAATGTGCAGATTGTAGAAACTCTGATTGTGTTTTATTTGAGAATAATTTATTGGACTGGAAAATAAAAAAAGAAATTTAGAAGCGAAATAAGTACACTTTGATTAAAAAATAAGCAAAAGTATATAAATATTATTAATGAAAATAAGAAGAGAAGGTCATTACTATTTCAAACATCAAGACTCAGGAAGGACACTTATTATACATAAGTAATATATCATAAAAATATCATAAAAACGTTCATTCCATTACTATATGTATCCGTATATCATATAACACTATTGGTACCACATAAATAACCCAATAACAAATCAGCCGAATTTTAACGGAAGAAACTTATGAGATATTTAAACCAAAAAAATTAGATTGCCTTTTGTACTCGTTAGGTGAGAACAAAACATTGTTGACATGCACACAGCGAATAAAACAAAATGCACTGTAGTTTTTTGTCAGAAAAATACACAGGCGACAACATGAAAGAAATAAAGAAATTTAAAAAGCAATTTACCTGTGACACATCACAAAAAGCTCAAAGTTAGAGTACAATAAGTCGTTAAGCTAAAACAACACACTGGTAACACGACATCAAAATATTAAACAGTTGGAAATCGGAATAATTTTTAAGCCAGAAGAAAATATCACTGACAAGCCTACTATAAGTCCAAACTTCCTCTGACTCGAACACACTTTATGCCTGGCGACTGAGTGTAGCGTTAGAACAATTTCTATATCAGATATCTGGGATTTTCCGATAGCAAAATTGATGTTGGAAGAGGCGCGGCCTATTTTTGCTTCAGACTGAAAATATAAGTGGAAATGTTGGAAAATTACAAATCTCTAACGATAGGAGAATGATCTGTCTGCCAAACATTTATATTTAAAAAATGCCGTCACCACTCGTTTGAGAACTGGGATAATTTTTTCGACTTTTTTCGGCGCTGGTAGTATGGCCCTTTCTTCGATTTTCAAAACAAGACAGAGTGACCTCCCAATCTTAGTCTGAAGCGAAATAAGGCGGTGGCATTTTCTACACCAGTTGGTATAGGAAAATCCCGGTGTTTTTATATATAAATCAATCTTTCCATACACACAGCAAACAGGCTTAAAGTGTGTAAATCGAACAGAATTCAGTGAAACTTTATGCGAAAAAGTAATATCATTCCCACATCAAACAAACAACTAGATTTCGCATTGTTTTACCAGAACAATACGCGGGTGATACGCCCATAAGAATGTGGATGAAATAAAAACTGTTCTGAGTCAGAACCACACACAAAACTAAGGTTTGAACACTGTGAAACTCATCATGCCTACTGAGTCATGTTATGATGATATGTGGTCCAGTGGATGTAATGATGCAATAGTATCAATTAGTGTGATTTAGATACTTTTTAAGGATGAACATTGTTTTTTTGTACAACTACATACCGTCTATATCCTTAAATCCATACTCGTCACCTAAATCAGCAGTCAGCAAAATCCTTCCTGTTTTTCTTATAACATCTCTATCTGCATTAAGAAAGTTATCAGACAAATCTTTGATGAGCAAAGTAATAAAAGAGATTACAATTAATCAGTACTTATAAGAAATAACCAATTAACCAATACGAGTTCGTTCTTTCATGTCGTATTTGGTTGTAATGTGTCGTGTTCTTATTGGTTGTATTGTAGTATGTGTGTTCTTATTGGTTGTATTGTAATGTGCCTTGCTGTAATGTGTCGTGTTCTAATTGGCTGTATTGTAGTGTGTCGTATTCTTATTGGTTGTATTGTAATTTGTCATGTTCTTATTGGTTGTATTGTAATGTGTCGTGTTCCTATTGGTTGAATTGTAATGTGCCGTGTTCTTATTGGTTGTATTGTAATATGTCGTGTTCTTATGGTTTATGTAATGTGTCGTGTTCTATTGGTTATTGTAATGTGTCGTGTTCCTATTGGTTTTATTGTAATATGTCGTGTTCTTATTGGTTGTATTGTAATGTGTCGTGTTGTTATTGGTTGTATTGTAGTGTGTCGTGTTCTTATTGGTTGCATTGTAAAGTGTCGTGTCCCTATTGGTTTTATTGAATTATGTCGTTTTCTTATTGGTTGTATTGTAATGTGTTGTGTTGTTATTGGTTGTATTGTAGTGTGTCCGTATTCTTATTGGTTGTATATTGTAATGTGTCGTGTTCTTAATGGTTTTATTATAATGTTTCGTGTTCTAATTGGTTGTATTGTAATGTGTCGTGTTCTTATTGTTTGTATTGTAGTGTGTCGTGTTCTTATAGGTGGTATTGTAATGTGCCGTGTTTTTATTGGTTGTATTTTAATGTACCGTGTTCTTATTGGTTGTATTGTAATGTGTCGTGTTCTTATTGGTTGTATTGTAATGTGTTGTGTTCTTATTGTTTGTATTGTAGTGTGTCGTGTTCTTATTGGTGGTATTGTAATGTGCCGTGTTCTTATTGGTTGTATTTTAATGTGCCGTGTTCCTATTGGTTGTATTGTAATGTGTCACGTTCTTATTGGTTGTATTGTAATGTATCGTGTTCTTATTGGTTGTATTGTAATGTGTCGTGTTCTTATTGGTTGTATTGTAATGTTTCGTGTTCTTATTGGTTGTATTGTAATGTATTGTGTTCTTATTGGTTGTATTGTAATGTGTTGTGTTCTTATTGGTTGTATTGTAGTGTGTCGTGTTCTTATTGGTTGTATTGTAATGTTTCGTGTTCTTATTGGTTGTATTGTAATGTGTCGTGTTGTTATTGGTTGTATTGTAGTGTGTCGTGTTCTTATTGGTTGTATTGTAATGTGTCACGTTCTTATTGGTTGTATTGTAATGTGTCATGTTCTTTTGGTTGTATTGTAATGTGCCGTGTTCTTATTGGTTGTATTGTAATGTGCCGTGGTCTTATTGGTTGTATTGTAATGTGCCGTGGTCTTATTGGTTGTATTGTAATGTGTCGTGTTCTTATTGGTTGTATTTTAATGTTTCGTGTTCTTATTGGTTGTATTGTAATGTGCCGTGTTCTTATTGGTTGTATTGTAATGTGTTGTGTTCTTATTGGTTGTATTGTAGTGTGTCGTGTTCTTATTGGTTGTATTGTAATGTTTCGTGTTCTTATTGGTTGTATTGTAATGTGTCGTGTTCTTATTGGTTGTATTGTAATGTGTCACGTTCTTATTGGTTGTATTGTAATGTGTCGTGTTCTTTTGGTTGTATTGTAATGTGCCGTGTTCTTATTGGTTGTATTGTAATGTGCCGTGGTCTTATTGGTTGTATTGTAATGTGTCGTGTTCTTATTGATGGTATTGGAATGTGTCGTTTTGTTGTCTGTGTTAGTAAAAAAAAAGAAATTACATGTAGTTATATGTAACAAGTTAACGTTAATCACTCCTGTTTTGTATTTTGCTTGTTTACGTATTAACAATAATTAATAATATAGTATTGTAATGTGTCGTGTTGTTATTGGTTGTATTGTAGTGTGTCGTGTTCTTATTGGTTGTATTGTAAAGTGTCGTGTTCCTATTGGTTTTATTGAATTATGTCGTTTTCTTATTGGTTGTATTGTAATGTGTCGTGTTGTTATTGGTTGTATTGTAGTGTGTCGTATTCTTATTGGTTGTATATTGTAATGTGTCGTGTTCTTATTGTTTGTATTGTAGTGTGTCGTGTTCTTATTGGTGGTATTGTAATGTGCCGTGTTTTTATTGGTTGTATTTTAATGTACCGTGTTCTTATTGGTTGTATTGTAATGTGCCGTGTTTTTATTGGTTGTATTTTAATGTACCGTGTTCTTATTGGTTGTATTGTAATGTGTCGTGTTCTTATTGGTTGTATTGTAATGTGTTGTGTTCTTATTGTTTGTATTGTAGTGTGTCGTGTTCTTATTGGTGGTATTGTAATGTGCCGTGTTCTTATTGGTTGTATTTTAATGTGCCGTGTTCCTATTGGTTGTATTGTAATGTGTCACGTTCTTATTGGTTGTATTGTAATGTTTCGTGTTCTTATTGGTTGTATTGTAATGTGTCGTGTTCTTATTGGTTGTATTGTAATGTTTCGTGTTCTTATTGGTTGTATTGTAATGTATTGTGTTCTTATTGGTTGTATTGTAATGTGTTGTGTTCTTATTGGTTGTATTGTAGTGTGTCGTGTTCTTATTGGTTGTATTGTAATGTTTCGTGTTCTTATTGGTTGTATTGTAATGTGTCGTGTTGTTATTGGTTGTATTGTAGTGTGTCGTGTTCTTATTGGTTGTATTGTAATGTGTCACGTTCTTATTGGTTGTATTGTAATGTGTCATGTTCTTTTGGTTGTATTGTAATGTGCCGTGTTCTTATTGGTTGTATTGTAATGTGCCGTGGTCTTATTGGTTGTATTGTAATGTGCCGTGGTCTTATTGGTTGTATTGTAATGTGTCGTGTTCTTATTGGTTGTATTTTAATGTTTCGTGTTCTTATTGGTTGTATTGTAATGTGCCGTGTTCTTATTGGTTGTATTGTAATGTGTTGTGTTCTTATTGGTTGTATTGTAGTGTGTCGTGTTCTTATTGGTTGTATTGTAATGTTTCGTGTTCTTATTGGTTGTATTGTAATGTGTCGTGTTGTTATTGGTTGTATTGTAGTGTGTCGTGTTCTTATTGGTTGTATTGTAATGTGTCACGTTCTTATTGGTTGTATTGTAATGTGTCGTGTTCTTTTGGTTGTATTGTAATGTGCCGTGTTCTTATTGGTTGTATTGTAATGTGCCGTGGTCTTATTGGTTGTATTGTAATGTGTCGTGTTCTTATTGATGGTATTGGAATGTGTCGTTTGTTGTCTGTGTTAGTAAAAAAAAAGAAATTACATGTAGTTATATGTAACAAGTTAACGTTAATCACTCCTGTTTTGTATTTTGCTTGTTTACGTATTAACAATAATTAATAATATAATCCTTAACGGCCCTACAGAATCTTAAGCATGCGTTTATAAAAAGTTTTACTGTTAAAATAATTTCGTTATTAACATAATTACGATGATAATACAAAGTTAACTTAATACCTGACGCCAATTTTACAACAGCTTTACCAGCATATTCTGTACTTTCTCCATCCAGGATTATGTTTTTCGCATCAATATCTTCCTGAAATTAAGGTAATATCACAAAAGATTTGAAATTATTTCTTCTTTTTGTTATGCGAAATTTATAGAATCGGAAATTTTGTACACTGCATTATTTCTCGCGAATTATATTACGTGTGCAAATTGGCAGTTTTTTTTTTAATAAAAACTATTGTATTTTTAAAATCTGTAAACAAATATGATGACTACATGAACGTTCTATGTAACATTCAAACTAAATGTGGTTACAAGTTGTCATATTATAATTTTATTAAGAATCCATTTAGAAAATTAAAAAAAAAATTATAACGGATATTTGTTCGTTTTTGTATTTTAAATTACGTCAGCAATCTTAAATTTGGACAGACATAACGGATATAAATAAATCTGCATCAACCAAGGACCTTTCTCACTCAATTTAAATTTTATTGGCACCAAGGTTTCTGAAAAGAAGATCGTCGGTTCGGAAAATCTGCATACATGTTTTCTCATTTGCATAATCCGAAAATATAAGGTGACAAAAAGCTAAATTTGTACTAAATTGGTCCATAAAAATAAATCTGTAATGGCTATTTATTTGTTATATACTATTTGTAGTAGTAAGGCGGGTCATCTTTGCCGGACAAAATCAGCTTAGAACTTTTCTCTACAAATTTATTAATTTTTATAGAGGAGGTTAAAGTTTACATACGCATGTGCACAAGTATTCAAACGTCGGGAGAACCCGTAAATAGCTTTATTATGGAGTTTTAATATATGTTTGATAGATTAACTTTTGTGGACAGTCAAGATTTAAGAGAATTGTAGTATGAATTTGTTTTTTAATTAATCAGTTGAAATTAAAAAGGGGTAAATTTTGAAACATACAACCGAATGCTCATCGGGTTAATATTAAGTTTTCACTGAAGTTTCACTTTTGTGAAAGTTTTATTTAGAAGTCATGATGCACTTTCAATGCGATTTTTACGATCTACAGATCTCATGTAATTGTACAATTTAGCAGTTTTTGGTACTTTACAGGGGGTGGGGATGCTTAGCTGTTTTCGTTAAATTTGGTCAATCAAACATTTATATAACAGTGTGTTTTCTCACTTGTGATACTTACTGACAAACCAACATTAAACCCTTCTTTATCACTCATACTATGTAGAAGATGTTTCATATTTTCTGTTTTTACAGCATCTGGCCATAAACTGACAAATGTGACGTTGTGTTCCTTTAATTCTACCGCACAATCTGCCGCCATTCTGTCACACTAAAAAGATATAAGGTCAATAAATAACTCAGCAAAATTTCCATCATTATTTTTATAATCTGGTATGTATGAAAAGTATGGTAATCGTATTTCATGTCTTCAACAAAATATCATATTTTCTTAGGTAACTACTTTAAAATTATACAAATCTCTACCAATCAGCAGATTTTGAAATTATTATTAAAAAAAATTAAAATTAGATACACTGGCCCCGGTTTCACAATCATTCCTTAACATTAAATTAAGAAAACTTTAGCAATCGCTTGAGCAAAATCAAACATTTGTGATAAAACTAAATACAGTTATTACAAGCTTGAAGTGATCTTCAAAATGACATTATAAATTACTAAATATTTAAATAATTAATAAAATTATTAAAGTTTCAAATTTGCCATATTAAGTAAATAACAAGAGGCCCATGGGCCTTAACGCTCACCTGAAGATCTGTCCAATATTGTTTGCAAAGTGCAATAGACAATGTATTGAGTACAGAAACTTGATAACTTTTCTCAAGTTAAGAACTCCCACAAAACTTAATCAGAAATATCCAGTCACTTTTCATTTATAAATAGCTTATATAATATACATGAAGTAACTGTAGTGCAATGAATAATTTCCAAATCATTAATAAATTTCAGTATACTTATGCAGCTATGCCCTTGACCTTTAAACATATATGACGCAAACCAGAAATGATTGTCATGTCAATACCTACAATATTCTTATGTAAAAGCCTATGCATAAAATTAATAGCTTTCAAGATAATTTATAATTTTAGTATTCCGATGTTGATATGATCTTGACCTTTGAACATATAACCTTGAACTATATATCAAAATGATCGCCATGTTAATACCTGCAATATCCTTATATACATGTCTATACAAAAGTTAATAGTTTTCAAGATAATTAGCAATTTAAGTCATCTTGTGCAGCTATGACCTTGACCTTTCAACATATGACCTTGACCAATGTATCAAAATGATCGTCATGTCAATATCTAAAATATTCCAATATACATGCCTATACAAGAAGTTAATAGTTTTCAAGATAATTAGCAATTAAAGTCTTTTTCTGCAGCTGTGACCTTGACCTTTCAACATATGACCTTGAACCATATATCAAAATGATCAATGTCGCAATACCTACAATATTCTAATATACATGCCTATACAAAAAGGTAAAAGTTTTCAAAATAATTAGCCACTTACATCTTCTTCTGCAGCTGTGACCTTGACCTTTCAACATGACCTTGAACTATATATCAAAATGATCGTTGTTGCAATATCTACAATATTCTAATATACATGGCTATACAAAAAGTTAATAGTTTTCAAGATAATTTGCAATTTAAGTCTTCTTTTGCAGCTGTGACCTTGACCTTTTAACATATGACCTTGAACCATATATCAAAATGACCGTCATGTCAATACCTACAATATTCTAATATACATGCCTATACAAAAAGTTAATAGCTTTCAAGATAATTAGCCACTTAAGTCTTCTTTTGCAGCTGTGACCTTGACCTTTCAACATATGAACTTGACCAATGTATCAAAATGATCGTCATGTCAATATCTAAAATACTCCAATATGCATGCCTATACAAAAAGTTAATAGCTTTCAAGATAATTAGCCACTTAAGTCTTCTTCTGCAGCTGTGACCTTGACCTTTCAACATATGACCTTGAACCATATATCAAAATGATCAATGTCGCAATACCTACAATATTCTATTATACATGCCTATACAAAAAGTTAAAAGTTTTCAAGATAATTAACCACTTTAGTCTTCTTCTGTAGCTGTGACCTTGACCTTTCAACATATGACCTTGAATCATATATCAAAATGATCGTTGTTGCAATATCTACAATATTCTAATATACATGGCTATACAAAAAGTTAATAGTTTTCAAGATAATTAGCAATTTAAGTCTTCTTTTGCAGCTGTGACCTTGACCTTTCAACATATGACCTTGAACCATATATCAAAATAACCGTCATGTCAATACCTACAATATTCTAAATACATGTCTATACAAAAGTTAATAGTTTTCAAGATAATTAGCAATTTAAGTCATCTTGTTCAGCTATGACCTTGACCTTTCAACATATGACCTTGACCAATGTATCAAAATGATCGTCATGTCAATATCTAAAATATTCCAGTATACATGCCTATACAAGAAGTTAATAGTTTTTAAGATAATTAGCAATTAAAGTCTTTTTCTGCAGCTGTGACCTTGACCTTTCAACATATGACCTTGAACCATATATCAAATTATTCGTCATGTCAATAACTACAATATTCTAATATACATGCCTATACAAAAAGTTGATAGTTTTCAAGATATAGTGACAAATATACATTTTTTAGCAATTTCCTCACTCAGTGCCCTACAATTTCCCTATTTTGAGCCCAATGGCTACCGTTTGTGCAAATCTAAAAATAGATGACTTAAGGATGTTATAAATGAAATAACTAAGGTATATATCTCTTGTAGATTCAGAGGAGATTTTTAAAGTTTTTCACTTTTTCCCCCTTTTATGGGGCCTCAAGGGGACATAACGCCTTCATTTGTGCAAATCTGAAAGGGCTTCACCCAGGCATGATGGTTACCAAGTTTCATTAAATTTGGCCCAGTGGTTTTGGAGGAGAAAATTAAGATATTAAGTTTACGCACGACGGACGACGGACGACGCACGACGCACGACGCACGACGGACGAAGATGGATAGCAATAGCTCATCTGAGCTTTCAGCTCAGGTGAGCTAAAAATCTTAGTTAAGGAACGATTGTGAAACCGGGATGTGGACGAAATCATTTACTTTTGTGACGTCATGAGTAAATGACGTCAGAAAATTACGAACTATTTTTTTAATTAAGAATTGACTGTCATTTTTTCCTGGGTTATCAAGGATTATTATATGACTACTGATTTTACTAAGTTTTGATTGGTTGAAAACATGTTAAGCTGCAGTGGACAGATCGTTATGTTCACCGCGCAATTCTGCACGTGAGGGTAATACCATGTTCCAAATTGCCCCACAAGGTCCCTAAAAATAGACGACGGTGATTTCCCATTGTCCAAGAATAGAACCAATCAAAGTCGTCCTAAGTTTTTGATAAGCCAATCATAATTGATCTACTTTAAAAGCATCGGATCTCATTGCATCTTCTGAAAATCATGGCGGATAAAAACAGAAGCTGTTACGAATTGTTTTGAAAGACGCTTGTCTGTCAGTCATAAAATAAAATAATTATTGACTTTAAATTTCGGTTAATACAAGGATTTATGACCCCAAAAGAATGTTAAATTCACCTCGGCCTACGGCCTCGGTAAATATAACATTTCTTTTGGGGTCATAAATCCTTGTATTAACCTCATCAAAAGTCAATAATTGTATAATGAACCAGATTTTAAAACTAGCAAATCTGATGAACTGCGAAGCAGTTCATTTTAGATTTGCTAGTTTTAAAATCTGGTTCATTCCTTGATAACCCAGGAAAAAATGACAGTCAATTCTTATATTTATAATATTTTTCATAACATTCTTTTTACAAACTTCTCGAATGCGTCATACAAATAAGGAAGAAAAACCGGTATATACCGAATCTGTCGGCATTGTTAACATTCTGGGAACAGCCAATATGTCAATCAAAATAATTCCCGCCTTCTCACTGATTGTGTGACGTAATAGACGGCTTAAAAAATAGTACGCTGGAAACAAAAGAACATTTCATACCATTTTATTCCAATAGACAAACAAAGTAACAAATTCATATTGATTGTTAAATCACAGCTATTAAACGTTGAATTTGTCAAAAATCCCGATTGTATGGATGACAGGGTATTGGAAACACCAATGCGCGACGTTTTGTTGGACTGGGCTGTGCACAGGTCCGAGCATGGAACCATCACGTGATTATCAGTTGCTGGTAGAGAAGAAGAAGCATGGTCAGATGCAGAGGGAATTACGGCAGAAGTATTACCAGTGACAGTTGATGAAAGAAGCGTTGCTGCGAACTTAAAGCATGTTTTTGCATGGTCCAACAGTCGCGAGAGTAGCTCCTGACAGAAGCCTCATTACGACGACTGCTCATAAACATTATCTGTCTGGTCTCAACACCGGCATCGCTCATAGCTTGTATGGTAGGGGCCCGCAAGCAGTGTGCCGTGTAGCGTTTAGAACACCCTGACGATGGAAATATTTTTAAGTAAACAATAAAAATCGAAACAAATATTTTATTTATTTATTTAAAATTCAATATTTTTTCTTTCATTTTCAATGTATATTTAATTAAAAAACACTATAAAATGTGATGGCTTGAATGCCTAATGTTCTAGATTTTGTACAATGAGTTCATCATAGGAATTCAATAGGTATTGTAAATATTTTTTATTTTTTTGAAAAAATATTTATTTTGCTATAAAGTGAAAAAAAAACTTGAAAAAAGAAGGAAATATCGAAGTATGTACGTGGTTTTGTGAGATAAAAACAGATAGCTAAAAATAGGTCAGTTAGGGAAAAACCAGAATTGGTATTCATGCGCGATGTAAAAAACCAATGTTTATGCGAATAATGAAAACAAAAATCAAACTGGGTTCAAAGTAGAAATTATTTTTCTATTGTAAATATAAATGAATGAAAACACCTGTTACAGACATCATATTCCAGTTTATTTTTGTTGCAAATACGAATCTGAATTAACATTAAAATTTCTAAATGAAATGAATTTGTGATAAATTGTATTATTATTATTTTTTTGGAAACAAATTATGGCCTTTTATTTCCTCAAACGAGCATGCGGCGCAGTTTAAAAATTCCTTTCTGCCTAAAGTCAAAATGTGTTTTTTACTTTTTGGTGCACGTAAATTTTTAGAGTGATTCTGTGCATAAGATTTAGATTTTGTGAACATTTTGTGTATGGCTTTAATCAAGGACAATTACACACACGCACGATAGATAAATCGATATTCATAAATTTTATTAATATTAATTCGCCAGAATTCCAGACTCGCTGGTCACCTAGAGTAATTTTTAAGTCATTAAAGGCAGATAGAATTACTGACTTAACTGAATCTAATACGGGGTCATTTCGTGCTTTGGTTTCAATGCTTATTTCCCTTTTGTAATTCCTGTATACGCCTGTTGTAATTGGTAGATACACGTTAGAGGACTAAAAACATACTTACTGCCTCTTTCCCTACTCCATAGCATACATTGAACACATAACGTAGACCACCACGTGACGACACGTTTATTATTAAGCCTCGTTTGTTAGGTACCATCAATTTAGCTGCCTCCACGGCACACATATAGTGATTCCTGTTAAATAAAAATATGACAAACAAATGTATCCATGTTTCAAATTTATTGTGTAATTTACGGCTCCATAACTCTTTTTTCTTTTTTTCAAAAAGAAACATTTGGCGTCATTTTGTATAAGATCATTTTTGAATGGATATTATTTTGTCTGAATAATCGAATTCATTTTCTCAGTTTTCCTATAGATATAATGTAACGACACATTTGTATTATTTTTACGAAAACAACAGCCGACAGTACCGCAGAAATCGTAAAATTTGATTAAAAATACCAACTTTTCCCTCGAAACTGTGGTTTATTTTCTTACATAACAACGGGAACAGCTCTTTTTTTACTCTTTAAGTTTTTTTCATTTTGGTATCTTAATATCCAAAGCAATTCAATCTTTAAAATATACTAGATTGATGTAAGATTTTATACATATACATACCTCAATCCAACATTATTCATAGTGTCCCATATCGACCACGGTTGTTCCCAAAATGGCGTCCCCATATATTTTGCGAGAGTCTGCACAGAAAGAATAGACAAAAGAAACATCAGAATTACAGGTACCCAAATGGACGTAATCCCGTAAACAATGCAACTGAACAAAAGTTTGTCTGTGGCTTTAGTTTAACTTTTCTATATATGTACGATGGAACACGTGATTCATGTCACTTAACAGTGGATTTATGCACGATGAAACACGTAGCTCATGTCACTAAACAGTGAATTTATGCACGGTGGAACACGAGATTCATGCCACTAAACAGTGGACTTATGCACGACGGAACACGTAGTTCAGGCCACTAAACAGTTGATTTATGCCCGATGGAACACGTGATTCATGCCACTAAACATTGGATTTATGCACGATTGAACACGAGATTCATGCCACTATGCAGTGGATTAAGTATTACTTTTCTATGTTTGTATTCACGATAGAACACGAAATTCATGTCACTAAACAGTGGATTTAGTATTACTTTTTTACATATGTATTCACGATGGAACACGAGATTCATGTCACTAAACAGTGGATTTATATATAATGAAACACGTGGTTCATGCCACTAAACAGTGGATTTATGCACGATGGAACACAAGATTCTTGCGACTCAACAGTGGATTTCTGCACTATGGAACACGAGATTCATACCACTATTCAGTGGATTTAGTATTACTTTTCTATGTATGTACGAGGGGACACGCGATTCATGCCACTATACAGTGGATTTATGTACGATGGAACGCGTGCTTTATGCCACTGTACAGTGGATTTAGTATTGCATGTATAATGGAAAATGTGTTTCATACCACTGATTAGTGTTTTGATAATAAATCGATTGGAAATGTGATTTCCAATATAACAAGTACATGTTAGCCACCCCTGAACTTTAACACGACAGTTGAACCAGTGTCAATCCAAAGTCACGTGGATAAGACTATCTTTAAGTAGGTTTGTATTTTATCACGATTCATTTATTATTTATCAATGATATAACTTGGTCATCAAATTATCAGATTTAACTTTTATCCTTTGGGTACGTATCTTAAATAAAAAGATCAGAATTGCAAATAAAGCAAAATCGAGAACTTATAAAAATATATTTGTAGAAATTATACTCACATTGACTGCTGCAAAAGCGTTGTTGACCAAAACATCTAACTGACCATTCTGTTCTTTTTTTACTTTTTCAAATAATTTTTGTATATCTTCGTCTTTAGAATGGTCACATTGTACAGGTATACACGTACCTCCTCTGTTCTCTATCTACAGTTATATAAAATATGACATTATCATGTTATACTCCTATAGAAAGATTGGTTTAAAGCGTCAGCAAGCTGTAAAATCGGTTCTCATCGCCTAGGTGCAAATGCCACGACTAATGCAATGCATTACGTTTCCTCTTTTTCGTCAACATTCGGATGCCACTACCAGTGCGATATATCATTGTCTCTCATTACCTAGATTCGAATGCCACTACTATCGCGATATACGATAGTCTCTCAACGTCTAGATAAGAATGCCACTACTAGTGCGATAATAACCTACCTCTTCGAGTCCCTTTGTGAACAAAGTGACCTACCTCTTGGCAGTTTGACGTACCTTCTGAGCTGTATCTTTCATGGACCGTTTGAGCCGATATGTGGACAAAGGAACCTACCCCTTGGGCAGTTTGAACTACCTCCTGAGCCGTATGTTTCTTGGACCCTTAGTGTCGGTATGTAGACAAAGTGGGGCAGTTTGACGTACCTCCTGAGCCTTCAGGGACCATATCTCTTGGGCATTTTGACATATCTTCTGAGCCGAATCTTTCAGGGACCCTATCTCTTGGGCAGTTTGACCTACCTCCTGAGCCGTATCTTTCAGGAACCCTATCTCTTGGGCAAATTGACCTACCTCCTGCTTTCAGGGACCCTATCTCATGGGCAGTTTGACTTACCTCCTGAGCCGTATCTTTCAGGGACCCTATCTCTTGGGCAGTTTGACCTACCTCCTGAGCCGTATCTTTCAGGGACCCTATCTCTTGGGCAAATTGACCTACCTCCTGCTTTCAGGGACCCTATCTCATGGGCAGTTTGACTTACCTCCTGAGCCGTATCTTTCAGGAACCCTATCTCTTGGGCAGTTTGACTTACCTCCTGAGCCGTATCTTTCAGGGACCCTATCTCTTGGGCAGTTTGACCTACCTCCTCCTTTCAGGGACCCTATCTCTTGGGCAGTATGACCTACCTACTGAGCCGTACCTTTCAGGGACCCTATCTCTTGGGCAGTTTGACCTACCTACTGAGCCATATCTTTCAGGGAACTTATCTCTTGGGCAGTTAGACATATCTCCTCAGCCGTACCTTTCGGGGACCATATCTCTTGGGCAGTTTGTGCTACCTCCTGAGCCGTACCTTTCGGGACCCTATCTCTTGGGCAGTTTAACCTACCTCCTCCTTTCAGGGACCCTATCTCTTGGGCAGTATGACCTACCTACTGAGCCGTACCTTTCATGGACCCTATCTCTAGGACAGTTTGACCTACCTCCTGAGCCGTGTCTTCTAGGGACCCTATTTCTTGGTCAGTTTGAACTACCTCCTGAGACGTACCTTTCAGGGACCCTATATCTCTTGGGCAGTTTGACCTACCTCCTGAGCCGTATCTTTCAGGGACCCTTTATTTCTATGGCAGTTTGACCTACCTCCTTAGCCGTATCTTTCAGGTACCCTATCTTTTAGGCAGTTTGACCTACCTTCTGAGCTGTATCTTTCAGGGACCCTTTCAGTCGAAATGTTGAGAAAAAGACCAATCTCTTAGGCAGTTTGACCTACGTCCTGAGCTGTATCTTTCAGTTATACTCCTACTTGGCAATTTTACGTACCTCCTGAGCCGTATCTTTCAGGGATCCTCCTACTGGGCAATTTTCTTACCTCCTGAGCTGTATCTTTCAGGGACCCTATCTTTTGGGCGTTTGACCTACCTCCTGAGCCGTATCTTTCAGGGACCCTATATTTTAGGAGGTTTGACCTACGTCCTGAGCCGTATCTGTCAGGGACCTTATCTTTCAGACAGTTTGACCTTTCTTCTGAGCTGTATCTTTCAGGGACATTTTAGTCGAAATGTAGAGAAAGTGACCTATCTCTTGGGCAGTTTGACCTACCACCTGAGCTGTATCTTTCAGTAATACTCCAACTTGGCAATTTGACCTACCTCCTGAGCTGTATCTTTCACAGAACCTCCTACTGGGCAGTTTGACCTACCTCCTCCTTTCAGGGACCATATCTCTTGGGCAGTTTGACCTACCTCCTCCTTTCAGGGACCCTATCTCTTGGGCAGTATGACCTACCTACTGAGCCGTACCTTTCAGGGACCCTATCTCTTGGGCAGTTTGACCTACCTCCTCCTTTCAGGGACCCTATCTCTTGGGCAGTATGACCTACCTACTGAGCCGTACCTTTCAGGGACCCTATCTCTTGGGCAGTTTGACCTACCTCCTGAGACGTACCTTTCAGGGACCCTATATCTCTAGGGCAGTTTGACCTATCTTCTGAGACGTACCTTTCAGGGACTCTATCTTTTGGGCAGTTTGACCTACCTCCTGAGCCGTACCTTTCAGTGACCCTATCTCTTGTGCAATTTGACCTACCTCCTGAGACGTACCTTTTAGGAACCCTATATCTTTTGGGCAGTTTGACCTACCTTCTGAGCCGTATCTTTCAGGGACCCTTTGAGTCGATATGTTGACAAAGTGGCCTATCTCTTTGGCGGTTTGACCTACCTTCTGAGCTGTATCTTTCAGGGATCCTCCTACTGGGCAGTTTGAACTACCTCCTGAGCTGTATCGTTCAGGGATCCTCCTACTTGGCAATTTGACCTACCTCCTGAGCTGTATCTTTCAGGGATCCTTCTACTGGGCAGTTTGAACTACCTCCTGAGCTGTATCGTTCAGGGATCCTCCTACTGGGCAGTTTGACTTACCTCATGAGCCCTTACATTCAGGGTCTCTCCTACTTGGCAATTCGACCTTTCTCCTGAGCCCTTACATTCAGGGATACTCATACTGGTCAGTTTGACCTACCTCCTGTGCCCTTACATTCAGGGATACTCCAACTGGTTAGTTTGACCTACCTCCTGAGCCCTAACATTAAGGGATACTCCTACTGGTCAGTTTGACCTACCTCCTGTGCCGTATCTTTCAGGGACCCTCCTACTGGGTCATTGGGTTTCGCTGTTAAAGTTCTACCTGTAAATTTAGATATAATAGATGACAGATGTCCTTTCAAAATGCATTCAAAGTCAAAGGTAAAGGTCACTTTCTGTTTTTAAACTTTGAGAGATCAGAACCAAATGGGTTGTTTTTATGCTTATTATGTTTTTTTTTTAAATAAGCATGGTAAGATCTAATGATATATTCTATTTTTAAGAAATCAGAAAAGAAAAAAAAAACGTTTGGAGTTATTGTCCCAGAATATGCTTAATTTTTGCAATTTTGCTATTTTGTTTTGACATTAAAAAACTGTAAATGTAGATAATAAAAATTGCAAATTAAAATGTTCAGCATGGAAAGATCTAACAAGGTAGCAAGTTTGTATCTATACACAAATCCAAGTAATTTCACAGAAATTTCACTGTTTTTGACTATTTTCTTGAAATCTATCATAGATGAATAATGATAAATTGCAAAAATATACAGCATGACTCGATCTAACGATGTATGTTATTCAGTGTTAGAGTTGTTGCCCCTGAAATATGGATTTTTTTTCAGAAATTTCACTGATTTTGATCATTTTCTTGAAAACTATAATAGATAGATGATAATAAAAAATTAAAAAAAGATCAACATGACAAAATCTTACAAGAGAGCAAGTTTGCAGATTATATGATAATCCATGTAAGAGTTGTTGCCCCAGAAATACTAATTTTTTGTTGCTCCTAACATAATATTTTTTCACAAATTTTGCTGTTTTTGACCATTTTCTTGAAAACTATTATAAAAAGATGATAACAATAAATTGCAAAAATGATCAATATGTTAAATTTTACAAGTTTTTTTTTAAAATCTATATTATATTCCATGTAAGCCCTTTGCAACTTTTGCAACAAAATTTAACCTGTAACAAGGATGACTCAAAATGCAAGGTCTTATTTAGTAAACGTGTATCAAAAATAAATAAATAAATAAATAAATAAATAAATAAATAAATGAATAGATAAATATAGCTTTCTAGAACTATGCCACACACTGTATTATACAATTTGCTATTTTTTTTTTAGATTTTAATTTACTTCATTCCGTCTATAACTTTATTTTATTTTGAATACTTATATTTTGAGGGGAGACCAACATCCACATTTGTTTTAAAAAGTTTCTACAGTGTAAACACGATGGATACGTGACAGCGCATGTAGGTAGAAAAATCGATAACACATGCTACAGCCATGTGTAATGTATAGCAACACGTTGTTTACGTCACTACGTCGGATCAAATGCATCAGAACATTGTAGGTCACGGCCATATATTTGTTTTCAATGATGTTTAAAGTCCGCAGAAGGTTTCAAATATTAAAACCGAAACCCATTTTTGTCTAAGCGTTTCTCCTGTGTCTGTTTCTGACGATTTTTACACTCCGATTACCTCAGTAAGTAAATTCATTATGTTGCTTGTTTCACTGGTCGAAATATAAATAATATTGACTCTGAAGAAATGTCTGCCTACTATTATATGGATCTAGATCTATATATAATCTACCAGAACTGCCTTTTGTCGTGTTATATTTTATACAGTAAAACCAAAATATAACCGTCCCTGGAATCATCAGTGACCTATAATGTCTTAGCCCGTTACATCATTATATATATATATATATATATATATATATATATATATATATATATATATATATATATATATATATATATATATATATATATATATATATATATAGACAAAGTCTGACCTGGCTTTGTGGTATGTGCACTACGTTTTAAATATATTACCTGTAATATACACCGTGGCCCCTGCTTCACCTAGCTGCAGTGCGATCCCTTTACCTATACCTCTTGTAGCCCCCGTCACTATACACACTTTACCAGCAAGTACGTGTTTCTTAGACGCCATTGTTGTATCCTAAATGGAAAGTGAATGATGGTTTTGATTCCACTGGTGGTCAGTAGGTCAATGATGTATGAAGGCTGTTCGATATGTAATGTGTATTGTGCCACAATGCGTATAGCATTGACCGGTATATCGTTTACACGTTGTTATCTAATCTAAATGGGACATATGACATAAAAAGCAGTTAATAACAATAAATAAATAAATAGATCTAAATAAATAAATAAAAATAAATAAATAAATAAATAAATAAATAAATAAATAAATAAATAAATGAATGAATGAATGAATGAATGAATGAAAAAGAAAAACAGATAGGTATTACAATAGACAATATATGAATTAAACAGCAAAACAAAACAATAAAAGGAAGGGCAAACACATATTGTCATTTATGATTTACAGAATATGAAACTCCCGATTTTGATTGGCCCTGGAGTTGACAATTCACAATATTCAGGTACAAATTGGTGAGAATTTACATACCCAGCTTTCACTTGATATTAAAATTAAAGAGTAAATACGGTACATTTGTACATAATTCTGTATTATATACATCATTCTAGTGAGTAGGTGAGCTAGTGGGTGAGAGAGCACGAGTGGGTGAGTGAATGGGTGAGTGAGTGAGTAGGTTAGCGAGT
The DNA here is from genome assembly GCA_029721355.1 of Tegillarca granosa. Taxonomy (NCBI): domain Eukaryota; kingdom Metazoa; phylum Mollusca; class Bivalvia; order Arcoida; family Arcidae; genus Tegillarca; species Tegillarca granosa. The sequence continues at coordinate 867,734 of CM056603.1, forward strand.
GAGTGAGTGAGCAAGTGAGTGAATGGGTGAGTGAGTGGGTGGGTGAGTGAGTAAGTGGGTGAGTGAGTGGGTGGGTGAGTGAGTGAGTGAGTGAGCAAGTAAGTGAGTGAGCGAGTGAGTGAATGGTTAAGTGAGTGGGTAAGTGTGTTAGTGGATGGGTGAGTGGGTGAGTGAATGGGTGAGTGAGTGAGTGGGTGATTGAGTTGGTGAGTGAGTGAATAGGTGAGTGAGTGGGTAAGCGAGTGAGTGAGTGAGTGAGTGGGTGAGTGAGTAAGCGAGTGAGAAGGTGGGTGAGTGGGTTGGTGAGTGAGTGGGTGAGTGGGTGGGTGAGTGAGTGGGTGAGTGAGTGAGTGGGTGAGTGAGTGGATGGGTGAGTGATTGAGTAGGTGAGTGGGTGGGTAATTGGGTGAGTGGTTGAGTGAGTGGGTGGGTGAGTGAGTGGCTGGGTTAGTAAGTGAGTGGGTGAGTGAGTGGGTGGTTGGGTGAGTGAATGAGTGAGTTGGTGGGTGAGTGAATGAGTGGGTAAGTGAGTGGGTGGGTGAGTGAGTGAGCAAATGAGAAAGTGAGCGAGTGAGTGAATGGGTAAGTGAGTGGGTGGGTGAGTGAGTGAGTGGGTGAGCGAGTGACTGACAGAGTGAATGAGCAAGTGAGTGAGTGAACGAGTGAATGAATGGTTAAGTGAGTGGGTAAGTGTGTTAGTGGATGGGTGAGTGGGTGAGTGAATGGGTGAGTGAGTGAGTGGGTGATTGAGTTGGTGAGTGAGTGAATGGGTGAGTGAGTGGGTAAGCGAGTGAGTGAGTGAGTGAGTGGGTGAGTGAGTAAACGAGTGAGAAGGTGGGTGAGTGGGTTGGTGAGTGAGTGGGTGAGTGGGTGGGTGAGTGAGTGGGTGAGTGAGTGAGTGGGTGAGTGAGTGGATGGGTGAGTGATTGAGTAGGTGAGTGGGTGGGTAATTGGGTGAGTGGTTGAGTGAGTGGGTGGGTGAGTGAGTGGGTGGGTTAGTAAGTGAGTGGGTGAGTGAGTGGGTGGTTGGGTGAGTGGGTTGGTGAGTGGGTGGGTGAGTGAGTGGGTGAGTGAGTGAGTAGGTGAGTGAATGGGTGAGTGAGTGGGTGAGTGAGTGAATAGGTGAGTGGGTGGGTGAGTGAGTGGGTGGGTGAGTAAGTAAGTGGGTGAGTGAGTGGGTGGTTGGGTGAGTGAGTGAGTGAATGTGAGTAAAAGGGTGAGTGAGTGAGTGGGTGAGCGAGTGAATGGGTGAGTGAGTGAATGGTTGAGTGAGTGGGTGGGTTAATGAGTGAGTGGGTGAGTGAGTGAGTGGGTGGGTGAGTGATTGGTTGGGTGAGTGAGTGGGTGAATGAATGGGTGAAAGAGTGAGTGAGTGGGTGGGTGAGTGAGTGAGTGAATGGGTGAGTAAGTGAATGGGTGAGTGAGTGGGTGAGTGAGCGAGTGGGTGAGTGAGTGGATGAGTGAGTGAGTTGGTGAGTGAGTGTGGAAGTGAGTTAGACAGTGAGTGATTGAGTTAATGGTTAACCCCGTATCAGCAACTTTGCATCTTTTCGCGACTTTTTTAAAAACTATTTTAAAAGACAAATGTACTAGTATTGGAGAGGCTAATTTTAAAAAGTTCACTTTGTGATACAAGTATGGAACTTGGCTCACATTTTATTTTTACCATGTTCATTATATATACACCGTTGGCCATTCCAATTTTTCCTATTTTCAAGATGGCTGCATGCCAATATATCCAAAATGGCGGCTTTTTAAATCCTATTTTGATGTTTAAAAAGCAGAAGGTACCAGTATAGGTAAAGTAATCACCTCGATTGATCATATTTAGCATTTACAATGACCAGATATTACAGATCTGACATGAACTATGTCTGAATGTGGCATTCTACTTGATTACTATCACCTAAAAGAAAAAAGGCGGCAATTTTAGAGGAGATTCTTAGGTGAAAGAGCACCCGTTTCTTATAAATGCATGTAACTGTTGTTCTTGGTAATATTTACCACATCCAGAGGTCAGTTGATATCATCAGGAGTAGTCATTGATTTAGTTACAAATAACTGAAATATCATTATGTCAAAATTTTAAAGCATAGCAATATGAACTTATCCCCCACCTAAAAAAACCTTGATATAAGATTTAGCAGTAATACCAACTACCAAGGCACATTGGTCTAAATCGTAGTCGTTAAACTTACCATGGGGTTCAGTATCACTTGTTTCATAACCAGTTTTGATACTGATGCATACAGTATGAAACAATCTCTTTTATAGAAGTCAAGGAGTCGCACCTGAATTGACAGGATGTGCCACCGCAGGATAGCTGAGCCAAGGAAACGGGGACTATGTTTTCTGGATGGTTTACAGATTGCATCTGAATTCAAAGATACTGGATGAACGATCAGGCAAGGAGTAAGCATACAATTATAGACAAAAAACCGAACCTTGTTGTATTCCCATACAATAAAGAGCTGATTCCCATGCAAAGAAGGTATTACTTCCAAGTGATATTTAAAACGAAAGCTCCCTCGACTTGGTTTGATAATTTATATATATAAAGTTGAAATGTCAGACAAAGTATGTCTGGCACACCTTACAAAAAGTAGCTGAACAACTATTTGGGCAAAATATTGTCTGTGTCCGACAATTCTCTTTGATTACAAATGATGTATCCTCTGACTCAATCCAAATCTGACTGTGATGGATACAAAACTCTTGCAACCAACATTCGTCTATTTTCTGATCTAAATGTCATGCCATTTCCACTGGAGTATATAAATGAACAAGATCTCCTGGAGGTTTGAAGACATTTGATGAATTTTGATAATACATCTTTTGCACAGAAATGTTTGAGAACTGACATAATCATTGATGTTTATTTGGATGACAGTCCGAAGGCTTATACAAGGCCAAAAAGAGGTTCTGGAATTCGGAGAAAAATGTTGGGTACTGGTGGAGGTTAACGAAAATACAAATGAGCTTATAACCTTTCTTGCGCAAAAAAATAGTTTTTTTCAGACAGGAGACACAAATACTAGTTTTCTTGTTCATGCAGCATGTAATGAGGATGTTCCTAGAAATCATAATATACACAAGACAAACACACCTCCTTGTTCAAAAAAAAAAAAAAAAAAAAGAAAAAAAAGAAACCGACCCACAAATATTCCTTTACGTAAAAAATGCCGATGGAGTTTTTTTCAAAAATGTAATTGTAAAAAGTTCTGTTGTTGTAATAGAAGTCGCAGGTAGTTAGTTCACTTACACTTGACATACTTTGGATTGCATTTGGAAGATAAAATTTCCTGTGGATTGCAATACACGAACTAAACTATTCCTTAGGACATAGGTCAGAAGAAACTTCCATTCTACCACGCATTTACAGGCTGCGACACAGTATCTGTTTTTCATACAAAGTCAGCTTGACAGGTTTAAGATGTTTTTAATGAAGTGACAGAGGTATTTAGCTGATTTTGTAATACACAAACTAGTATGAGCAGTGATAATATATCAGTAATTGAGGCATTTACAGTAATCTTATATGATAGGTCTGTTCAGACAGAGGAAGGTAAATGAAACGCGGTTTAGTATGTTTGCCAAGAAGCAGAAAACGTATACCATTCCACTAACCACAGCAGCAGTAGTTCAGCATATTAAACGGAGTTCTTTTCAGTCTGGTCATGTTTAAATGTCTATCATATTTGCCATCTCCATATTTATGGGGTTGATTAAAAGACCACTAGGTACCATACTGGACTTCACTTTAAGTTGTAGCTTCCTCAGGCAAAGAATTGTAAATGTTATAGATCCAGTCTGCCATGTACAGCATTACTTCATATTTATGAACAACTTCGTGATGAAAGCTGTAAAACTCCTACAGGGCCTTGATTAGCCTAGGCTTGAACATCCCTGAGCCAACAACCCAATTGTTAGAATCATTCTTCGTTTTAGAAAGTCTTCATAGTTGTAACAAGCTCTTCCATATTTTATCGGCTAAAATCTAATTTAAAAAGCTGACAATTTAATTTTATGATTTATAATAAATAAATATAACCTCTAAAAGCCGTCATTTTTATTTTCACATCGGCCATCTTGAAAATGGTCGAAATTGAAATGGCCAACAATCCCATAAACATATTTACCAAGTCGAAAAATGTTTGACGCTGACCACATTAGACAGTGACCGCTACGTTAAGGTGAAATAAAGAACAAAACTCATTGTCGGGAATAAGATATGGCCGTTATAGACAAATGACCGCTGATAGAAGGTAGACTGTATGTTTCATCAAAGAAAAAATTATATAAATTCAAATATGTAACGAACATAAAAATTGTACTCTGGAATATTTTAAAGACATTTTAGATGCAATGGAACAAAAGTAGGTCATGTGAGTTTTTTTTTATTTTCCACTAGGTTAACCCCTCTGTAACTGATTACGGGGACCCATACCATAATGGGAAATAAAGTCATAATCTCCTAACTGTAAGATAAAACTTTAGTTACATATCTGGTACGTATTATTTCAACTTTTTAAAAAAGTTCTTTATCACTCAGCTTTATTGCGGGAATTTCCATTTGGTCTTTTCTGGAAATAATTACATCATAAACAAAGATAAGATATTTTATTATCCGTTTGTAAAAATCAATTTTACGTGGCAGTGTAAATAATTGTCGGATTATTGATGGTTTTTAAATCAATTCAAGGTTTTATAGGAATAAAATATTATAAACACGACAACAAAAACATCCTCTGAAAAATATCAGCGTACAATAGTAAACAAGAAAATAAAAAAAATAATAAAAATAAAATAAAATAAAATAAATTAAAATAAAATAATAAAAAAAATATATAAAATGAAATTACGGAAGCGTATTGCTGCCAACTAAAAAAAAAATACTATGCCGTACGTACGACATACTAAATCGTACGTACGAGATACTAAGTCGTATGTACGACATACTAAGTCGTACATACGACATACTAAGTCGTACATACGACGTAGTATCTCGTACGTATGACTTATTATGTCGTACGTACGACTTAATATTTTTTTTAGTTGGCAGCAATACGCTTCCGTATGAAATAAAATGAAATGAAATAAAATGAAATGAAATAAAATGAGATAAAATAAAATAAAATAAATAAATAAAATTCTTCTTCTCAATTTGCCCTTTTTTCAAATCAATGTATCTGTTCCTGACCCCATTTTTGATATAGACCGGTCGAAATTTGTAAATCATCTGATTTTTTTTTACTTAATTGGTATGCATATTTTAACACAAGAAAAAATACAATACAATAAAACACAAGAAAAAATACAATACAATGAAACACAAGAAAAAATACAATACAATGAAACACAAGAAAAAATACAATACCATGAAATACAAGAAAAAATACAATACCATGAAATACAAGAAAAAATACAGTACCATGAAACACAAGAAAAAAATACAGTTCAATGAAACACAAGAAATAAAAAAACAATACAATGAAACACAAGAAAAAATACAATACAATGAAACACAAGAAAAAATACAATACATTGAAACACAAGAAAAAATACAATACAATGAAACACAAGAAAAAATACAATACATTAATAACGTATCTACTTGAGTAATAAGATCTTTTTTTATTCCCCGATTTTGATTATTCTTTTCAAAAATACATTTTTATATTGATTTTAAAAAATCCAATCTGTTAACAGATTTAATATCACATGAAGATGATGTACAACAATTCCGTTTTTTTAGCTCGTGGTTTTTAAAGGATGAAATTTATTAATTTTATTAATTTTTTTTTCAAAATTTAAATATCAAGACATTGCACTCTCCTTCATTACATGTCCTAACATTACAAAAACAAAACACGACCGTAAAATATTACAGTAGTTGTTTAAGTTTGAAGTGAACAAACATTTGGTTTTATAATGCTCTAAATAGTTTATCTACATATATATCAGCAGTGATTGTATTTAATCAATCTTTAAAGTTATAAGAACTCGTTTTGTATTTCATTAAATATACATGTAGATAATTGATTATCATTTTCAGAAAATTAAATTCATATTTCACCAATGGCATTCTACAGTACATGTATGTGTTAATTTTCTAAAAGAAAAAACCTTCACATAACCGTTTAATATAAATAAACATTGACAAGTGAATTACGTCATTTAAGTCTGACTGGTAAATATAGATTCAAACTTTGATAACTTACATGTTGTGTAGATTAGAAAGTACATAAGTTAAATATATATATTATATATACAGTGTATATATGTATATATATAAAACGATATTTGTAACCAAAAATAGGGTACACGTGCATGTGCACCAAGCGACGTAAATCAAAAATACGACACAATATTTTTAAAGCATAGAAACAACCTAAGAAAACAAAATTGATCTTCACAAAACTGGTAATATACTAAATTATGACTAGACGAGTCAAGTGTGTTACTGTTCAGTGCTGTAACAGTACTAACGCCTACAATCTGACATTAAGACATTGGAGTTGATGTCTAGTGATGTTATAATACTAACGCCTACAGTCTGACTTTGAGACATTGGAGTTGATGTCCAGTGCTGGTATAGTACTAACGCCTACAATCTGACATTGGGACATTGGAGATAATTTCCAATGCTGGTATAGTTCTAACGCCTACAATCTGACTTTAAGACATTGTAGGTAATGTCCAGGGCTGGTATAGTTCCAACGCCTACAATCTGACTTTAAGACATTGTAGGTAATATCCAGTGCTGGAATAGTTCTAACGCCTACAATCTGACTTTAAGACATTGTAGGTAATGTCCAGGGCTGGTATAGTTCCAACGCCTACAATCTGACTTTAAGACATTGTAGGTAATGTCCAGGGCTGGTATAGTTCCAACGCCTACAATCTGACTTTAAGACATTGTAGGTAATGTCCAGGGCTGGTATAGTTCCAACGCCTACAATCTGACTTTAAGACATTGTAGGTAATGTCCAGGGCTGGTATAGTTCCAACGCCTACAATCTGACTTTAAGACATTGTAGGTAATGTCCAGGGCTGGTATAGTTCTAACGCCTACAATCTGACTTTAAGACGTTGTAGGTAATGTCCAGTGCTGGTATAGTTCCAACGCCTACAATCTGACTTTAAGACATTGTAGGTAATGTCCAGGGCTGGTATAGTTCCAACGCCTACAATCTGACTTTAAGACATTGTAGGTAATGTCCAGGGCTGGTATAGTTCCAACGCCTACAATCTGACTTTAAGACATTGTAGGTAATGTCCAGGGCTGGTATAGTTCCAACGCCTACAATCTGACTTTAAGACGTTGTAGGTAATGTCCAGTGCTGGTATAGTTCCAACGCCTACAATCTGACTTTAAGGCATTGTAGGTAATGTCCAGTGCTGGAATAGTTCTAACGCCTACAATCTGACTTTAAGACATTGTAGGTAATGTCCAGTGCTGGTATAGTTCTAACGCCTACAGTGTGACTTTAAGACGATTTTTGTCTACAAGTATACCATGAAAAACTGACTGATACTTTTCCTATGAATTCAGAGATCGGTCAGTAGAAAAAATAGGAAAATATGTAATAACACAAATTAAACTTTTTTTATCGCCTACTCATAACAAGGATTAAAAGCTTTACTAAAACTAATCCATCAAAAGAAATGTACAATCTTATGGAGCCAATTAGGACCAAGTATTTACTTAGAAATGAACATGATTTTTTTTGGTAAAGTGATTACACTGATGATGACGCAATCGCTAGAACTATTTATTGTTGTAGAATCGTTTCAGTACGATTAACAAAAAAGTAAAAACAAGTATTCATCTTGTGGATCACCATGAAATTCAAAATACAAACAAGTCTATCCATCTTTTCTTGTTGTCAAAGAACACAATCTTAACATGTAAACAATAGCCATCGTCAATCATAGATACGCTTGTATAAGAATAGCCATCGTCAATCATAGATACACTTGTATAGGAATAGCCATAGTCAATTATAGATACACTTGTATAGGAATAGCCATAGTCAATTATAGATACACTTGTATAGGAATAGCCATCGTCAATCATAAATACGTGCGTGTTTAGGAATAGCCATCGTCAACCATAGATACACTTGTATAGGAATAGCCATCGTTAATTATACAATATTTTTCCTAACATTCTTTTTACAAACTTCTCGATTGCGTCATACAAATAAGGAAGAAAAAGCGGTATATACCGAATCTGTCGGCAATGTAAACATTCTGGGAACAGCTAATATGTCAATCAAAATAATTCCCGCCTTCTCACTGATTGTGTGACGTAATAGACGGCGTAAAAACAGTACGCGGGAAACAAAAGAACATTTCATACAATGACAAATTCATATTGATTGTTAAGTTACAGCTATTAAACGTTGAATTTGTCAAAAATCCCGATTGTATGGATGACAGGGTATTGGAAACATCAATGCGCGACGTTTGTTGGACTGGGTTGTGCACAGGTTCGAGCATGGAACCATCACGTGATTATCATTTGCTGGTAGAGAAGAAAAAGCATGGTCAGAGGCAGAGGGAATTACGACAGCAGTATTACCAGTGACAGTTGATGAAAGGAGCGAACTTAGAGCATGTTTTTGCATGGTCGAACAGTCTCGAGAGTAGCTCCTGACAGAAGCCTCATTACGATGACCGCTCATAAACATTATCTGACTGGTCTCAACACCGACATCGCTCATAACTTGCATGGTAGTGGCCCGCAAGCAGTGTGCCGTGTAGCGTTTAGAAAACCCTAACGATGGAAATATTTTTAAGTATACAATAAAAATCGAAACAAATAATTTATTTATTTATTTAAAATTCAATATTTTTTCTTTCATTTTCAATGTATATTTAATTAAATAACAATATAAAATGTGATGGCGTGAATGTTAAAAATAGATTGATAAAAGTAGGTCACGGGAATCCCCATCTTAAATTTAGGTGTATTCATACGCACAATGTATGTGAAAAATAGTAGGTCATTGCCTAATGTTCTAAATTTTCTACAATGAGTTCATCATAGGAATTCAATAGGTATTGTAAATATTCATAGATAAACTTGTATAGGAAAAGCCATCGTCAATCATAGATACACGTGCTTAGGAATAGTCATCGTCAACCAAAGATATACGTGTTTAAAATAGCCATCGTCAACCAAAGATATACGTGTTTAGGAATAGCCGTCGTCAATCATAGATACACGTGCTTAGTAATAGTCATCGTCAACCATAGATATACGTGTTTAGGAATAGCCATCGTCAATCATAGATACACGTGTTTAGAAATATCCATCGTTAATCATAGATACACGTGTTTAGAAATAGCCATCGTTAATCATAGATACACGTGTTTAGGAATAGCCATCGTTAATCATAGATACACGTGTTTAAGAAAAGCCATCGTGAATCATAGATACACGTGTTTAGGAATAGCCATCGTCAATCATAGATACACGTGCTAAGGAAAAGCCATCGTCAATCATAGATACACGTGTTTAGGAATAGCCATCGTCAATCATAGATACACGTGCTTAGTAATAGTCATCGTCAACCATAGATATACGTGTTTAGGAATAGCCATCGTCAATCATAGATACCCGTGTTTAGGAATTGTCATCGTTAATCATAGATACACGTGTTTAGAAATAGCCATCGTTGATCATAGATACACGATGTTTAGGAATAGCCATCGTTAATCATAGATACACGTGTTTAAGAATAGCTATCGTCAATCATAGATTCACGTGCTTAGGAATAGCCATCGTCAATCATAGATACACGTTTTTAGGAATAGCCATCGTCAATCATAGATCTATACACTTGTATAGGAATAGCCATCGTTAATCATAGATACACGTGTTTAGGAATAGCCATCGTCAATCATAGATACACGTGTTTAGGAATAGCCATCGTCAATCATAGATACACTGTGTTTAGGAATAGCCATCGTCAATCATAGATACACGTGTTTAGGAATAGCCATTGTCAATCATAGATACACGTGTTTCGGATTGATTTTTGTGCTAAGGTATTTTTCAAACAAACATACTTGTCATATTTCATGTCATCAAATTGAATAACGTTCTCATATTTCTTTTCTGATTATTACCTTTTCTCTTCATTTTTATACTACATGTATATTACGTTCTCTTGTTGCTTCTGGATAATCAGAGAAGAACATTTCTTCTTATATATTTGATTTTAATTGAAAACATAAAGGTCCAGCCTAAATGTGTCTCTCCCTTATATAAACTTTGTATAAAATCAGCAATAATAATTGTCTTAGTAATCAAAACGTTGTTAAATAATGTGCTATGTTACTGTAATACAAAGTAATCAAAACGTTGTTAAATAATGTGCTATGTTACTGTAATACAAAGTAATCAAAACGTTGTTAAATAATGTGCTATGTTACTGTAATACAAAGTAATCAAAACGTTGTTAAATAATGTGCTATGTTACTGTAATACAAAGTAATCAAAACGTTGTTAAATAATGTGCTATGTTACTGTAATACAAAGTAATCAAAACGTTGTTAAATAATGTGCTATGTTACTGTTATACAAAGTAATCAAAACGTTGTTAAATAATGTGCTATGTTTCTGTAATACAATATTACTATTTTGTCTACTTTATCAAATGCTCTTTAATTGTGATAATTTAATTTTAGTTTAAACAGATATCAAATGTAAAAATTTCATGGAAAATAATAACGATAAAGACTATAAAAATCTGCTATCCACGTAAATCACAAGAATAGCATCCCAAGAATTATAAACAAAATTAATATTCAGAAAAAAAAACCGCAAAATCTGATGTTTAGTAAGCGTATGTAAAGAAGATAGATTTTTTTTCAGCACATCTGCTTCATTAAGAAACCGTGATGACGTACAAACAGAAACAATTCTTTAATTTTTATTTTAAGCATAAGATTTTTAAGTGTCTGAAAATATTTATTGAATAAAGAAAACACTTATTACTTACAAAAACGCACAACAAAAAATTATGCCACTTGATGTAGCAGCCATGTTGCTATGAGTTTGTGTCACGTGATGTATCGTCTACGTCATATATTTACACCTGGCCTCACTTCCTTGATGGAAGTTAACGTGTATAACTAAATTTGCCAGCTTTCGAAAATTTCACTTTGTTTTTGGGATTGTGATTTGGACAAGGACTGGTATGTTTGTGTTTTGTTTGTCTCTCACGCTCTGCCATGGAAAATGAACTGATAAAGCGATTGTGACTTATTATGAGGGGGTAATAAGGAACGTTAATATATGATATTGAATTTTTAAAAATTCAAGTTGCTCGATACTCATTGCATTGAAATTTAAACAACTCGTTTGAAAATCTAAGCTTACGTAACACTGATATAAGATCTTATGTTCACATTATTATGTGTGACTCTGGTTCGTAATAACTTCTTTTAAAACTAATTGTACAGTTATAAACCTAATTGGTTTTAATCATGTGCTACTATTTTTAAAAATTAAGTAACGATTTTCAAAAAATGTCTGTATAGAGTAAACTGAAAGAGGAAGTTGCTTAGAATAACAGGAAGTTACTTACTGTTACGTCATACACAATGACTGACGAATTAAGAAAGGCAATAGATGGTAATCAGGTAAGGGCTATTTGGTCAAATTTCAACATTATAACTCAACTTCTCAACTAAAAAATATTTTCTAATTTTTTATTGATCAATCGTATTTATTCTTTGAAATTATAATTAACAATAATACAGATTACTACACATATTAAAATGTAGTAGACCATCGCAAATAGCAACTACTTGACAATGACATTAGTGGACATTATCATGTACTTGACAAAACGATATCATGCAGTGGACATTATCATGTACTTGACAAAACGATATCATGCAGTGAACAATATCATGTACTTGACAAAACGATATCATGCAGTGAACAATATCATGTACATGACAAAACGATATCATGCAGTTGACAATATCAAGTATTTGACGAAACGATATCATGCAGTTGACATTATCATGTACTTGACAAAACAATACCATGCAGTTGACATTATCATGTACATGTATTTGACAAAACGATATCATGCAGTTGACATTATCATGTTCATGTATTTGACAAAACGAATTCATGCAGTTGACATTATCAAGTATTTGACGAAATGGTATTATGCAGTAGACAATATCATGTACTTCACAAAACAATACCATGCAGTTGACATTATCATGTACATGTATTTGACAAAACGATATCATGCAGTTCACATTATCAAGTATTTGACGAAATTATATCATGCAGTAGACAATATCATGTACTTCACAAAACAATACCATGCATTTGACAATATCATGTATATGTACTTGACAAAACAATACCATGCAGTTGACAATATCATGTATTTGATAAATCTCTTGAAAATGATCGATAACATGGACTTGACAGCAGAAAGTTACATGTACTTTACAATTACATGTACGTAACAGCAGAAAGTTACATGTACTTTACAATTACATGTACGTAACAGCAGAAAGTTACATGTACTTTACAATTACATGTACGTAACAGCAGAAAGTTACATGTACTTTACAATTACATGTACGTAACAGCAGAAAGTTACATGTACTTTACAATTACATGTACGTAACAGCAGAAAGTTACATGTACTTTACAATTACATGTACGTAACAGCAGAAAGTTACATGTACTTTACGTAACAGTAATATGCTCTTGGTATTATATAAGTATATTTATTTACAAATATACAATTACATTTACTTTACAAAAATATGTATTTTGACGACATCATGCACTTGATAATAATAAATCTCCGAGTAGACAATACCCACACATTAAGTTCTTCACAGACGTACATTATCTTGCATGGCAAAAATTTTGTCCGTCAAACAAGGAAATAAAACTATATTCTGTGAAAACAATATATTATAGTGAAGTATATTTAGACAACCAAAAAACACAATATAATGTAAGCTCGGAATTAAAAACAAGACAGAGATTGTCATTGGATGAAACAACATCAAGTGAATCATAAAATGGTAAAGTAACCCGAACACTGCCCATGTATTTCACAGACACTACTCCCAAAATTGCTACCTGCAATAAACAAATAAAATAATTATCAAGTAGTTATGAATAAATAACCCCACATGTACATTCAATCAATAACAAGAGTACATTCGTCTTTACATCAATTAGTTTTACCTTATCAAATATTTTAGACCATATATACCACAGATAAGCTATCCTTTACGCAAATAGGTGAAATTAAGTACATTTACTGTATAAAAGTATTGTGCTTCTGGTTAAATGTTTTAATTCTATTTTTTAACGTCAGTATGTACTGGTATGCAATAATATGTATAGGGGCGACAAAATGTACTGTCAAAATCCTTGTTGAACATTTTCTGTGGAAAGTTAGGGATTTTCTATCTTTGTTATTATCTGTGTACTGAGATGATGGTTTAGGTCACTGATATAACCCTACAATAAGCTCCAATTCATCTATCGTATCTATAGTCCATCAATATCAGGACGATTTGTTATTATCTGTGTACTGTGATGATGGTTTAGGTCCACTAATATAACTGATAATAATAAAAAAAAAAAAAAAAAAAAAAAAATAATAATAATAATAATCTTTTATTGGTATACTGGATTACAATGTTCACCATTTAACATACATAGAACATACTGCATAAACAAGACTTAAAAAATAAGAGATAGTTACATAAGCTATAGTTAGACCTATAAATAATATTTTTACTGCTTCATGTAACAACTATAAGTCTGTTCTGTTCCTTACTTCTAAAGCATTAATGTTACATTTGTAAAGAGCCTTACAATCTAATCATGTTTCAGGATTCAATAATCTTTTTATATTATAATAATTTGCAGTTGAAGTTTGATCTACATTATTAGTTTTTTTGAAAGAGGCTACTAAATTATATCGTATATTATCATATTTAAAACATTCAAGGAGGAAATAAATCTCATTTTTAACCTTAGGAAACCCTAGCCCTTACCCTAACCCTAATTTGCAAAGCCTTTTTTCCCTAGGTAGTTTAGGTCTTGTGTATCTGCCTTTTTCAATGTTTAAAAGATGTGCGCCGATTCTCAATTTTGTTACAATTGACTTAATATGTTTTGGTTGGTCTAGTAACAGATAACTTGGGATATCCTTACTACTGTTATAATAAACCAAGGTAAATTTTGAAAGTTTACTATTAATAGTTTCATTTTTTACATTGTCTAAAATAATTTTGATTTATGAGACAGATAGTCAGAAATTGCAAGCTGAATGTTTTCAGGTTTATAATTATTATCCAAATTGATTTGGAGCTGTTTAGACAAATTAGAAACAGTTGAAAACAAACCCCTGTAACCAGCTGTAAATCATTTTTATCTGTCTTAAAAGCACTATACAGTAATCTGTCATGGTCTAATGTAGTAAGCCTTATGTAGTATTTAAATAGCGCAGTTAGACAAGATACTAGAATGGGCTCTCTTTTGTATTCTAATCGGCATGCAATATTACTAGATTGTCTTCTTGCCCCTAAAATACATTTCAAAAACTTATGATGTAATTTCTCAAAAGGAAGATTGTCAAAGTTATTCAGATTCAATTTGTAGTCAGAAAGTCAGACTTTACTACTATAACACACAACTGGTTTTATCAGAGTGTCAAAGAGTTTAATGGATGTCATAAATGGAACATCTTCAAAGTAAGAGAACTTATTACTTAGGGAGAAAAAAGCCTTTAATCCTTTGTTATATAAGTCAGCTGCAGAATGCTACAAGTTACCATAATAACAAATTATACCTAAGTATTTATATTTCTCTACAATTTCCAAGTTAGAATATCCACATGTAAAACTAAATTTATTATTATCAAGTTTCCCTTTACTAAAAGTCATCATTTTTGTTTTCTTAGGATAAATAGTTACTTTCCAAGTTTTACAGTACCTATCTAATTCATCTAAACAGTTTTGTAATCCTGTAGCAGATTGTGATAACAGTAAGAGATCATCTGCAAACAGCAAATGATTTCAAACCATATATATATATATATATATATATATATATATATATATATATATATATATATATATATATATATATATACAGCACTTATGATGAAAACGATTTTATATACAAATATAACGCATTTATTTGTTTCTTAAATAGCATAAATACGTTTTTTAAAACATGTAAATGTCCTGGTTTTCCAGGTCAATGTAACAAATTATTTTCTGTAAATAGGTCTATTCATGTCTATTTACATTTTAATACCCGTGTTCAAAGTGCATGTATGTGTGTGTATATTCTACCGTTTATTATCTAACATACATAACGATGAATATCACTAAGTAGATTCTAATATGCGTTTTGATTATAAAGGTAATAAATCGTCGGATTGATTTCCTTACTCGCGTGTATGTGTGTGTGTGTGTGTGTGTCTGATAGACACACACTCAGAAAGAGACAAACAGACAGACAGAGCTTATCGATTTTTTTATCTTGCTTAAGCAAACAAATCTATAGTTGACGTAATGAACTTGTTTGTATTTATATTTTTATGAAAGGGTAGGAAATGATTTTCAGAAAATAACACATAAATGCAATGTATTTATAAATAAACTTCGTTTTACAGTGGTTTAGTTTTCTGAAAATGATATATTTTACAATCTATATCACATATAATTTTACATTGTTAAAAACAGTCATTACGGACAATTTCTACATAGTAATTATCCAAGGTAAGCTTTCATTAATTTTTACTTTTAAAAAGATTTTGAAAATCAAATTATGTCACTAAAGTTAGGATGGATAAAACGACTTTTAAATGACAACAATTCAAAATATAAGTATCTTCTGCAGCAATATTTAAATAATGTTAAAATCAAGGATATTTTGCACACTAAATGTTATAAAATAAGTGATTTTTTCAACTTGCCTCATTTTTATCAAGAAATTTTTTCTTATTGGTATAAATTCAAAACTTTTAATAAAGAAATAAATGTCTTCAAAGAAAGTCTATGGTTCAATGATGCTATCTGTATAACCAACAAACCAATATTTTTTAAAGAATGGTATATCAAAGGAATCTACTTTTTAAATGACATTCTTGATGAAAATGGGGAATTTTTACAGCTTGATGAACTAGAGCTGAAGCTTGGTTTTAAAATATTTTTTCTTCAATATTACAGTATAAGATCTGCAATACCATATTCATGGAAAACTTTTTGTAGAACAAATAAAAGAAATGTTGTCAACAGGGATGTTTTGACAGTAAATTATAATAACAAAAATCTCCCTGTTGCCAAGATTTCATGTAAAGATTATTATTGGGCCTTTACAGAAAGTAGGTATGAATCTCCAACATGTATTAGAAAATGGTCAAATATTATTGAGAAAGAATTTGATGAAAGAATTTTTAGAAACATTTTTACTTTACCATTTAATTGTTCATTAGAAACAAAACTACAATCTTTTCAGTTTAAACTTATTCATGGTTTTCTAGCACATGATGCACTTTTATTTAAAATGAAAATTAAGTCTTCTCCTCTTTGTAGAAAGTGTTCACTTAATGTTGAAGAAACATTACAACACAAATTCTTTCTCTGTCCACAAATTGTTGTGTTCTGGAATCAATTCAAATCATGGTGGAACTCTTTAGAAATATGTTACATAGACAGTATAACTTGTAAAGATATTATTTTTGGTTTTTATGACATATCTTGTTATCCTTTAAACTTTTGTGTACTGTTAGGTAAATACTATATTCACAGTTTTAACAATTTTGCTTCAACTCCTTCAATTCGTTTTGAAACTTTCATAAAGATTTTACAAAGAAAACTCACCATTTTGAAACTTGTTTTTTGTGCCAAGAAAAAGAATGAATTGTTCTCAGAATATTTCTCTACCATTCTACAAAAAATCACCTAAACACTTTATTATTTTTCGAAAACTGATAAGAACAAACCCTTTTTCATTAGATTTATCAAAAAAGTTTAATAGTATTTACCTATAAACACATATTTGTGCCTAAGTGAAAGAGCGTGATGGTGAAAACAAATATATTTGAACTTTTTGCATTTCTGTTATCAAATGTGACATGTGACTATTGTTAAATTTTGTGTAAAGTACAAAAAGAGCCAATAAAAAAAAATTTACTTTTAAACAACGACAAACGTCCACTAGCAATCCAGACCAATTACAACTTACCACTCTCTGTCTGAATATTCTCAAAGCTAACAAATAATCATTTTACATGTGTGTATTTTGAATAGAGTAGCTGACATTTTTGTGTATGTATATTTTCAACCATGTCAGTTGATTACTTTGTGTATACAGATTCTGGTCACTTATAGTCGACCACTTTACATAGCTTGTTTTAAATATTCGTAATCGATCATATTGTGAACACATATTAAATAATGACAAATGACCATTTTGTTTTCTGAAAAAAAAACCAACTGAAGACTTTTTGTATATGCTTTCTAAATAACGCAAACTGAATACTTTGAATATTCATAATCACACCAGCAACAACTGATCACTTTGTGTATAAATAATCACACCACTGACAACTGATCACTTTGTGTATGCATAATCAAACCACTGACAACTGATCATTTTGTGTTTACATAACCGCACCACTGACAACTAATCGCTTTGTGTATTCATATTCAGACCACTGACAACTAATCGCTTTGTGTATTCATATTCAGACCACTGACAACTGATCACTTTGTGTATACATAATCACACCACTGACAACTGATCGCTTTGAGTATTCATAATCACACCACTGACAACTGATCGCTTTGAGTATTCATAATCACACAACTGACAACTGATCGCTTTGTATATAAATAATCATACCACTGACAACTGTTCACTTTGTGTATAAATAATCACAACACTGACAACTGATCACTTTGTGTATAAATAATCATACCACCGACAACTGATCACTTTGTGTATAAATAATCACACCACTGACAACTGATCACTTTGTGTTTAAATAATCATACCACTGACAACTGATCACTTTGTGTTTACATAATCATACCACTGACAACTGATCACTTTGTGTATAAATAATCATACCACTGACAACTGATCACTTTGTGTATTCATAATCACACAACTGACAACTGATCACTTTGTGTTTACATAATCATACCACTGACAACTGAATACTTTGTGTATAAATAATCACACCACTGACAACTGATCAGTTTGTGTCTTCATAATCACACCACTGACAACTGATGACTTTGTGTTTACATAACTTATTACTGACAACTTATCGCTTTATGTATTCATAATCACATCACTGACACCTGATCACTTTGTGTATTCATAATCACACCACTGAAAACTGATCACTTTGTGTATTCAAAATTACACCACTGACAACTGATCACTGTGTGTACACATAATCACACCACTGACAAATGATCACTCTGTGTATTCACAATCACACCACTGACAACTGATCACTTTGTGTATAAATAATCATACCACTGACAATTGATCACTTTGTGCATAAATAATCACACCACTGACAACTGATCACTTTATGTATTCATATTCACATCATTGACAACTGATCATTTTGTGTATAAATAATCACACCACTGACAACTGATCACTTTGTTTATGCATAATCAAACCACTGACAACTGATCATTTTGTGTTTACATAACCACACCACTGACAACTAATCGCTTTGTGTATTCATATTCAGACCACTGACAACTGATCGATTTGTGTATACATAATCACACCACTGACAACTGATCGCTTTGAGTATTCATAATCACACCACTGACAACTGATCGCTTTGAGTATTCATAATCATACCACTGACAACTGATCGCTTTGTGAATAAATAATCACACCATTGACAACTGATCACTTTGTGTATAAATAATCACAACACTGACAACTGGTCACTTTGTGTATAAATAATCACACCACTGACAACTGATCACTTCGTGTATAAATAATCATACCACTGACAACTGATCACTTTGTGTATAAATAATCACACCACTGACAACTGATCACTTTGTGTATTCATAATCACACAACTGACAACTGATCACTTTGTGTTTACATAATCATACCACTGACAACTGATCACTTTGTGTATAAATAATCACACCACTGACAACTGATCCGTTTGTGTCTTCATAATCACAACACTGACAACTGATGACTTTGTGTTTACATAACTTACCACTGACAACTTATCGCTTTATGTATTCATAATCACATCACTGACACCTGATCACTTTGTGTATTCGTAATCACACGACTGAAAACTGATCACTTTGTGTATTCAAAATTACACCACTGACAACTGATCAATGTGTGTACACATAATCACCACTGACAAATGATCACTCTGTGTATTCACAATCACACCACTGACAACTGATCACTTTGTGTATAAAAAATCATACCGCTGACCATTGATCACTTTGTGCATAAATAATCACACCACTGACAACTGATCACTTTGTGTATTTATATTCACATCATTGACAACTGATCACTTTTTGTATAAATAATCACACCACTGACAACTGATCACTTTGTGTATGCATAATCAAACCACTGACAACTGATCATTTTGTGTTTACATAACCACACCACTGACAACTAATCGCTTTGTGTATTCATATTAAGGCCACTGACAACTGATCACTTTGTGTATACATAATCATACCACTGACAACTAATCGCTTTGTGTATTCATAATCACACCACTGACAACTGATCGCTTTGAGTATTCATAATAACACTACTGACAACTGATCGCTTTGTGTATAAATAATTACACCACTGACAACTGATCACTTTGTGTATAAATAATCACAACACTGACAACTGGTCACTTTGTGTATAAATAATCACACCACTGACAACTGATCACTTTGTATATAAATAATCACACCACTGACAACTGATCACTTTGTTTATTCATAATCACACAACTGACAACTGATCACTTTGTGTTTACAAAATCATACCACTGACAACTGATCACTTTGTGTATAAATAATCACACCACTGACAACTGATCAGTTTGTGTCTTCATAATCACACAACTGACAACTTATCGCTTTATGTATTCATAATCACATCACTGACACCTGATCATTTTGTGTATTCATAATTACACCACTGAAAACTGATCACTTTGTGTATTCAAAATTACACCACTGACAATTGATCACTGTGTGTACACATAATCACACCACTGACAAATGATCACTCTGTGTATTCACAATCACACCACTGACAACTGATCACTTTGTGTATAAATAATCATATCACTGACAATTGATCACTTTGTGCATAAATAATCACACCACTGACAACTGATCACTTTGTGTATTCATATTCAAATCATTGAAAACTGATCACTTTGTGTACAAATAATCACACCACTGACAACTGATCACTTTGTGTATGCATAATCAAACCACTGACAACTGATCATTTTGTGTTTACAAAACCACACCACTGACAACAAATCGCTTTGTGTATTCATATTCAGACCACTGACAACTGAACACTTTGTGTATACATAATCATACCACTGACAACTAATCGCTTTGTGTATTTATAATCACACCACTGACAACTGATCGCTTTGAGTATTCATAATCACACAACTGACAACTGATCACTTTGTGTATAAATAATCACACCACTGACAACTGATCACTTTGTGTATAAATAATCACTACACTGACAACTGGTCACTTTGTGTATAAATAATCACACCACTGACAACTGATCACTTTGTGTATAAATAATCATACCACTGGCAACTGATCACTTTGTGTATAAATAATCACACCACTGACAACTGATCACTTTGTGTATTCATAATCACACAACTGACAACTGATCACTTTGTGTTTACATGATCATACCATTGACAACTGATCACTTTGTGTATAAATAATCACACCACTGACAACTGATCACTTTGTGTATAAATAATCACACCACTGACAACTGATCACTTTGTGTACACATGATCACACCACTGACAACTGATCACTTTGTGTATTTATAATCACACAACTGACAACTGATCACTTTGTGTTTACATAATCACACAACTGACAACTGATCACTTTGTGTATAAATAATCATACCACTGACAACTGATCACTTTGTGTATAAATAATCACACCACTGACAACTGATAACTTTGTGTATAAATAATCATAACACTGACAACTGATCACTTTGTGTATTCATATTCACACTACAGTCACCTGATCATTTTGTGTTTTACAAAATCATAACACTGACAATCAATCGCTTTGTGTATTCATAATCACACCACTGACAACTGATCACTTTGTGTATAAATAATCATACCACTGACAACTGATCACTTTGTGTTTACATGATCATACCATTGACAACTGATCACTTTGTGTATAAATAATCACAACACTGACAACTGGTCACTTTGTGTATAAATAATCACACCACTGACAACTGATCACTTTGTGTATAAATAATCATACCACTGACAACTGATCACTTTGTGTACACATAATCACACCACTGACAACTGATCACTTTGTGTATTCATAATCACACAACTGACAACTGATCACTCTGTGTTTACATAATCACACAACTGACAACTGATCACTTTGTGTATAAATAATCACACCACTGACAACTGATAACTTTGTGTATAAATAATCATAACACTGACAACTGATCACTTTGTGTATTCATATTCACACTACAGTCACCTGATCATTTTGTGTTTTACAAAATCATAACACTGACAATCAATCGCTTTGTGTATTTATAATCACACCACTGACAACAAATCGCTTTGTGTATTCATAATCACACCACTGACAACTGGTGGCTTTTTGTATTCATAATCACAACACTGACAACTAATCGCTTTGTGTATTCATGATCACACCACTGACAACTGATCGCCATGTTTATAAATAATCACACCACTGACACCTGATCACTTTGTGTATAAATAATCATACCACTGACAACTGGTCACTTTGTGTATAAATAATCACAACACTGACAACTGGTCACTTTGTGTATAAATAATTACACCACTGACAACTGATCACTTTGTGTGTAAATAATCATACCACTGACAACTGATCACTATGTGTATAAATAATCACACCACTGACAACTGATCACTTTGTGTATAAATAATCACACCACTGACAACTGATCACTTTGTGTATAAATAATCACACCACTGACAACTGATCACTTTGTGTATAAATAATCACACCACTGACAACTGATCACTTTGTGTATAAATAATCACACCACTGACAACTGATCACTTTGTGTATAAATAATCACACCACTGACAACTGATCACTTTGTGCATAAATAATCACACCACTGACAACTGAACACTTTGTGTATTCATATTCACATCATTGACAACTGATCACTTTGTGTATGCATAATCAAACCACTGACAACTGATCATTTTGTGTTTACATAACCACACCACTGACAACTAATCGCTTTGTGTATTAATATTTAGACCACTGACAACTGATCACTTTGTTTATGCATAATCATACCACTGACAACTAATCGCTTTGTGTATACATAATCACACCACTGACAACTGATCGCTTTGAGTATTCATAATCACACCACTGACAACTGATCGCTTTGTTTATAAATAATCACACCACTGACAACTGATCACTTTGTGTATAAATAATCATAACACTGACAACTGATCACTTTGTGTATAAATAATCATAACACTGACAACTGATCACTTTGTGTATAGATTATCGCAACTCTTACCACTGATCAGTTTGTGTATACATTATCACAACACAGACAACTGATCACTTTTTGTATACAAAATCACAACACTGACAACTGACCGCTTTGTGTATATATAATCACACAATTGACAACTGACCGCTTTGTTTATACAAAATCACAACACTGACAACTGATCA
The DNA here is from genome assembly GCA_029721355.1 of Tegillarca granosa. Lineage (NCBI taxonomy): Eukaryota > Metazoa > Mollusca > Bivalvia > Arcoida > Arcidae > Tegillarca > Tegillarca granosa. The sequence continues at coordinate 890,810 of CM056603.1, forward strand.
CTTTGTATATACATTACAGCATTACAATATTACCACATTACAGCAGGACTATTAATAGATCTTGATATATATATCTATGATGTTAATTTAACAGACCAATAAATATTGCTATAAATGAGACGTGTCGATACAAAAGTATGCTATATTAATATTAGTAATATTTTGTATTCATTTTTAAAAAATAAAAAGCAATCACCTGAAAACCCGATAACGTATTACGTCATATATATATATATATATATATATATATATATATATATATATATATATATATATATATATATATATATATATATATATATATATATAACTTACAAAAATATAACGCATTTGTTTGTTTCTTAAAAATCATAAATAAGTTTTTTTTTTAAAAAAAAAAAAAAACATTTAAATGTCCTAGTTTTCCAGGTCAGTGTAACAAACATACATAACGATGAATATCACTAAGTAGATTCTAATATGCGTTTTGATTATAAAGGTAATAAATCTTCGGATTGATGACCTTACGTGTGTGTGTGTGTGTGTGTGTGTGTGTGTATGTGTGTGTGTGTGTGTGAAAGAGAGACACACTCAGAAAGAGACAGACAGACAGAGCTTATCGATTTTATTTTTATCTTGCTTAAGTAAACAAATCTATAGTTGACGCAATGAAATTGTTTGTATTGATATTTTTATGAAAGGGTAGGAAATGATTTTCAGAAAATAACACATAAATGCAATGTATTTATAATTAAACTTCGTTTTACAGTGGTTTAGTTTTCTGAAAATGATATATTTTACAATCTATATCACATATATAATTTTACTTTGTTAAAAACAGTCATTACGGACAATTTCTACATACTAATTATCCAAGGTAAGCTTTCATTAATTTTTACTTTTAAACAACGACAAACGTCCACTAACAATCCAGACCAATTACAACTTACCACTCTCTGTCTGAATATTCTCAAAGCTAACAAATAATCATTTACATGTGTGTATTTTGAATAGAGTAGCTGACATTTTTGTGTATATTTTCAACCATGTCAGTTGAATACTTTGAGTATACAGATTCTGGACACTATAGTTGACCACTTTGTATAGCTTGTTTTAAACATTCGCAATCGATCATATTGTGTATACATGTTAAATAATGACAAATGACCTTTTTGTTTTCTGAAAAAAAAAAAACTGAAGACTTTTTGTAAATACTTTCTAAACAATGCAAATTGAATACTTTGTGTATTCATAATCACACCACTGACAACTGATCACTTTTTGTATTCATAATCACACCACTAACAACTGATCACTTTGTGTAAACATAATCACACCACTGGCACCTGATCACTTTGTGTGTTCATAATCACATACCTGAAACCTGATCACTTTGTGTATACATAATCACATCACTGACAACTGTTATTTTTTTGTAAACATAATCACACCACTGACAACGAATCACTTTGTGTATAAATAATCACACCACTGACAACTGATCACTTTGTGTATACATAATCGCACCACTGACAACTGATCTTTTCTGTATACATAATCACACCACTGACAACTGATCACTTTGTGTATACATAATCGCACCACTGACAACTGATATTTTTTGTATACATAATCACACCACTGACAACTGACCACTTTGTGTATATATAATCGCATTACTGACAACTGATATTTTTTGTATACATAATCACACCACTGACAACTGATCACTTTGTGTATACATAATCGCACCACTGACAACTGATCTTTTCTGTATACATAATCACACCACTGACAACTGATCACTTTGTGTTTATATAATCACATCACTGACAACTGATCTTTTTTGTATACATAATCACACCACTGACAACTGATCACTTTTTGTATAGATAATCACAACACAGACAAGTGATCTTTTTTTGTGTACATAATCACACCACTGACAACTGAACGCATTGTGGATACATAATCACACCACTGACAACTGATCACTTTGGGTATTCAAAATCACAACACTGACAACTGATTACTTTTTGTATACATAATCACACCACTGATCATTTTGTGTATTTATAATCGCATCACTGACAATTTGATCACTTTGTGCATAAATAATCACACCACTGACAACTGATCACTTTGTGTATTCTTAATCACAACGCTGATGATCACTTTGTGTACAAATAATCACACCACTGACAACTGACCACTTTGTGTATTCATAATCACACCACTGACAACTGATCACGTTGTGTATACATAATCACAACACAGACAACTGATCACTTTGTGCATACATTATTACACCATTGACATCTGATCACTTTGTGTATACATTATCACACCACTGACAACTAAGCGCTTTGTGTATACATAACCACATCTCTGACAACTGACCATTTTGTGCACACATAATCACAACTCTTGCAACTGATCACTATGTGTACACATCATCACAACTCTTACAACTGATCACTTTTTGAATACATAATCACATCATTGACAACTGATCACTTTGTGTATATAGTCTCACAACACTGACAACTGAGCCCTTTTTGTATACATAATCGCACAATTGACAACTGACCGCTCTGTTTATACAAAATCACAACACTGACAACTGATCACTTTGTGTATACATTACAGCATTATCACATTACAGCAGGACTATTAAAAGATCTTGATAAACATCCATGATGTAAATTTAACAGACCAATAAATATTGCTATAAATGAGATGGATCGATAGAAAAGTATGCAAAATTAATATCAGTAATATTTTGTAATCATTTTAAAAAAATAAAAAGCAATTACCTGAAAACCCGATAACGTATTACGTCATGTATATATATCTCCTTATTTAACAGGTGGTTTGATTTTTATGACACAAGACGTCTTTATATAATTATATATATTGTTGGTTTGATTTTTTAAAGAATTTTTATTAATTATGTGCAATATAGCATATGAATCATACCTTCAGTGTACTTACTTTTTAGTGTTGTCTTCGAAGTTTTCTGTTTGGAAATTAATTACCTGTAATGAAAGTAAGTTTTAACCATTACTTGCTTTCGTTTGCAGTTAATTGTTGTTAAGTAGTTAAGTATTTAGAAAAGCTTTATTAAATGTTTTTTAAAAATGTCTGTTCAGCTGACAACGCTAGGGGCGTCTACTTGCTCTAAAGTGCAACAATCCGTATTGAAGATTTATACAATATAAGAAAAGGTACAATAAGCTATGTAGTAAACATTATGAACTAGGGTTAGAGTTGATTTTTATTTATTTTCAAGGAGGTTTTGCTATTGGTAGCTTTTAGGAAAAATAATAGACAACAGAAATCATCATGATTATCATTATTATCCCACCGCAACCACATGATCATCATCATCGCCGTCCTCGTCGTCTTCACAACCACCACCACCACCACCACCAACACCACCTCACGATCACCATCATCGCCGTCCTCGTCGTCTTCACCACCACCACCACCACCACCACCACCACCACCACCACCACCACCACCACCACCACACGATCACCATCATCGCCGTCCTCGTCGTCTTCACCACCACCACCACCACCACCACCACCACACGATCACCATCATCGCCGTCCTCGTCGACTTCACCACCACCACTACCACCACCACCACCACCACCACCACCACCACACGATCACCATCATCGCCGTCCTCGTCGTCTTCACCACCACCACTACCACATAATCACCATCATTGCCGTCCTCGTCGTCTTCACCACCACCACTACCACATAATCACCATCATTGCTGTCCTCGTCGTCTTCACCATCACCACCACATGATCACCATCATTGCCGTCCTCGTCGTCTTCACCACCAACACTACCACATGATCACCAACATCGCCGTCTTCGTCGTCTTCACCACCACCACTACCACATAATCACCATCATTGCCGTCCTCGTCGTCTTCACCACCACCACCACCACACGATCACCATCATCGCCGTCCTCGTCGTCTTCACCACCACCACTACCACATAATCACCATCATCGCCGTCCTCGTCGTCTTCACCACCACCACTACCACATAATCACCATCATTGCCGTCCTCGTTGTCTTCACCACCTCCACTACCACATGATCACCAACATCGCCGTCCTCGTCGTCTTCACCACCTCCACTACCACATGATCACCATCATCGCCGTCCTCGTCGTCTTCACCACCACCACTACCACATAATCACCATCATCGCCGTCCTCGTCGTCTTCACCACCACCACTACCACATAATCACCATCATTGCCGTCCTCGTCGTCTTCACCACCACCACTACCACATAATCACCATCATTGCCGTCCTCGTCGTCTTCACCACCACCACTACCACATAATCACCATCATTGCCGTCCTCGTCGTCTTCACCACCACCACTACCACATAATCACCATCATCGCCGTCCTCGTCGTCTTCACCACCTCCACTACCACATGATCACCAACATCGCCGTCTTCGTCGTCTTCACCACCGACACCACCACATGATCACCATCATCGCGCCGTCCTCGTCGTCTACCCCCACACCATCACAACCACCACCACATGATCATAATCATCGTCGTCCTCGTCGTCTTCAACACCACCACCACCAGCACCACCACATGATCACCATCATCGCCGTCCTTGTCGTCTACACCACCACCACCACCATCACATGATAATCATCATCGTCGTCTACACCATCGTCATTATCGTCATCATCATCATACTTATATTTGTGCTGTACCTGTTATTCTTGTAACACTTGCCACATTTTATATACTTTGTAGATAAAATTTTAAAAGAATATGGCACAAAGTAACAACAATATTAGCCGCAGGTATACAGTAAAACACGTGGACGAACATGTTAGTACAAGTGGTAGTATTGATGATAGATACACTGATGATATTAACTCTGAATATACTAGTGTTAAATTTATCACAGGAGTAAGTAATTTTTTTATCTAATACTTTTTTTCAACCAGTTAAGCTGTTGTTAATGATTAGAAAACACTTTTTTGAAAACCGTGATTTGTTTTGTTTCTTCGGAAAATTGGGTGCTCAACACCCCCCACTCCGAAAAACACACAAACACACCTTTGTGTGATTAAATGAAGAACTTGAATGCATATCAAAACTGTAAAATATGTATCATGGCGGCGATAACGGCGTTATATATATATATATGTGTGTGTGTGTGTGTGTGTGTGTGTGTGTGTGTGTGTGTGTAACGTTACATTTGTTAAAATATACCTGACGTGATTGCATGTTTCTTCATTTTATATTCTTGTATGATCATATGTATTTTCTTTGAATTGGTTCCCTGTTTTTGTATCTAAACATAGGGTAATAGAAATTTGAATTTCTTAAAATAAAATGTATATGAAACCAAAATGTGTAAATGAAAGGAAAACCTTCATTAATCAAAAGAAAAGAAAAAAGAACCAAGGCAGAATGCATCAGGATATCTTTAGTTGTTTAATTGTAAGAATTTGTTTGATTCAGGGCTCCGAAAATAAAGTCAAGAAAAAAAGAAAGAAAAGAAAGGTATGGTATAATCAAGAATTTCGAATCACTGCTTTGCTTGATCAGAAAGTGTGAACGTCGGGTTTTGTTTATTTGATTTTGACATAATAGTTTAGTTTCATTCAATTAACGATTTGTATCATTAATAAGGAATAGTTTCCTTGGTCAGTGGGGCATGATTTTTGAGCGTATGTATGTGGAAGATCTAGCGACAAGACATTGTTCAGTTTGATTGGAGTTGCATAAGAAATTCGTATCCAAAGCATAAAAATGGTTACTGAAATTTGAATGGAGTAGAATGAAAACTTATGTCTTAATTTCAAGAAATCGCAACCTTGCAAACGTGGGTTTATGAGTGGTGTTATCAAATTCAAAACATCAGTGAAGATTCGTTCACTTTTATTGTTATGGTTAGTTCTGGAATGTAGAAAAACCATAGTATACACAGTAAATCTTAGAACTTTTACAGACAAACTGACAAACTTACTCACACAAGCATCTGTCCGAGATGGCGGCAAGAGAAACTTTTATTCGTTAGAGCACGCCTTAGAGAACTCAGTCGCCGAGGCCTCGGACGCAAGTTTAGGACTCAAAAGCATAATTAGTCTACAAAAGGGGACGAATACAGCAATTTGTAAAATATTCCAAATGTGTAACGTTTAGCTTAAAAATACTTAGCATTGGTTCTTGATGTTAAAGATTTGACCTGTCTCTACACAACCTGAACTTCCCATCTAGGAATCATGGAGATATTATTTTACATGTATTACTGTGTACTGTAGCTTTCGCAAAATAAAGCAGCTATTCCCTAAAACCGTAAAATTAAAAAGACATTTCTAGAGTTTAACGCAATGCTGAACTGTTCACACTTGCTGTTCAATGGCAGTAAGGCAAAAAGGTAAAAGTTGGATCTGTAAAACTTAGTAGGTGTCTAATATACTGGTATATAGAATGCAAAGACTCTTACCAATTAATGACAAAGAAACGGCATAAAGTTACTTATTTTAAAAGCCGTATTAGTATCCGTGAATTAATTCCTATAATTTAAGTTATCAAATGTTAAAGTGTAAACACGCACACACACACAGATCGACTAATTAGAAAGCGAAACAGACTATAAAATTTAAAATTACATCCTCAATGCCCATACATCGATCGCGATTAACAAAATATAAATTTCAGAAAGAAAACACACGCATGTTTTACACATAAGATATTTATGCGTGACATGTTTGATAACTCTGAAAACATCATCACTATCGCATGGTGTTTTTTTCCGGGATCAAATATAGATCTACACAGAATGGAGAAACTTCGGCATTGCTCTAACCTAAATAAATCATAAAACTACTAGTCTATTTATTTGAAAACAAGTTTTCCTAAATATTGTTACATTAGGTTATAAACCCGGTACAAGTATTTTAGATTTATGATTGATTGTTGATTAAAATGTTCATATAGTTCAATTTCACATTATCACTTTCCATTGATAAAATATAAATATAGTGTGCCTGTTTTTTCTTATTCTATTTTCGTATAGATATAAACGGAAAATTTACATTATATAGATTTGTTTTGATTTTTTTTAAATTCTGTAATAATTAATATTGCAAAAATTGTTCTGATTGATTATCTTAAGGCATTTAGACAGAGTCTATAATAAATTGTTTTATATATATTTTTTAGAAGAAGAAAGGAAACCCGACAACTGAATGTCGCTCAAAGGGTAAGGTATTAAATCATGTTATTGTTCCATGCTATGATTATTTCTAAAACTAATAAAATATGCGAACTAGCTACACAAAGCAAGCTATATCAAGAGTGTTGTCAAAAGGCAAAGCGCTTAACATACAAAACGACAAATCCTTTTTAGGAATTGTTATTTGACTGAAGTTGACTGGACCACGCTAAGAGTTTGCTGTTCGAGCATAATTTGTTTTCGCTCATTCGAACGTGTTAATTTGGACTGTAAAGAAGTATTATCTGTTTCAAATGATATACTAACAAAAACATAAATTGTACCGTTATTGTAACAAACCTATACAATCTACTTTGATACACAGTTATATACAGGTATGTTTTCTAAACTTCAAGTTGACATTTTTTTATTAGTTTCATAAACTAACTAACTAACTAACTATTAACTAACTAACTAACTAACTAGACGAGTTTTATATATATATATATATATATATATATATATATATATATATATATATATATAGTGTGTGTGTGTGTGTGTGTGTGTGTGTGTGTGTGTGTGTTAATCTTATATCCAAACAACATTAATGTCCTACCTTATAATAAGCAACTTAAAATTTACTTTTGAATTTAGAAATAACAATGGAAAACTCTGATGTCAGCAACGAAACAAATCAGGAGTCATGTACACAAACAAACGAAGTTATCGAATCTAAAGAACAATCAGAAGAAAATACAAAATCGTTAAAGAAAGGAAACGATATACACTGTACGTCAAATTACAAGGAACAGAATAAAAAAGAACTAAAAAGCAAAGGAACAAATGAAGGAAATAGCAAATTAAGAGGTGAACCTCAGGACAGAACGATTCTATGTACGCCTGATAACAGTAATAGTACAGAGGTAGATGCTCGGGAAAGTATCGAGAGAAAAGATGTATCAGACAAATCACACAGTGTTAATCAAAAGGAAAATTCACCTATAGAACAATCTGACAATGTCACCGTTGAAAACAGCTATAACACGAACGATGATGAGGGATTTGATATTGAAAATGATATGAGACGGCCAAAAATATCGCTACAATGTCAAAAGTCAACTTCGCATCGAGATAGACGTTCATTTTATGAGGAAAGTAAAAATTTTTATTATGGCAACGAAAGTGTTATAGGAAAAATGGCTTTCGACACCAATATCTTAATAAATGGCGTTGACCTAGGTGACGAACATATAGATAGTTCTAAATCCACAAGGTCAAAAAGAGAAGATTTCTACAAAGATATACATGATTTAGACCAGTTACAAAAAATCAGTGACAACGGTTCTTTAGATCACAAAGAATGCACAATACAAATCGAAGCAACGCATTTTGCAGTTTGTAAACCCATAACCATGAAGACCAGGCGAAAGAAATAGTGATCCATGGTAGGTCAAAATGTGGACGGGCATTTACTGATGATGTAGTGCTCGTAAATATACTAAGTGATAAATCTACAAGTAAAACAGATGAGAAAAAGGAGTCCAGTACACCTGATAATAAGATTTATGGAGAAGTTATTGGGATCTTAGAAAGAAGCCGATATAAGGATATACGAAATCCGGTTTTTGTTTGTGTCATTGACGAACACGAAGGTCATCTTATGAAACCGTTGTGTAAGACGATACCTAAGATACATATCAAACATGCAATTATTCAACAAAAATACCCAAATAATAAGAAACATAAAATTCAGTTATACAATTATGACGAAGATGCAAAGAAATTAGTCTTTAAACAAATAAGAGATCTGGATCCAGCCGAGAGGAAAAATTATATATTCCTTGTTGTGTTTATTGCCTGGAATCCGAAATGCGTCTATCCACTTGGTGCAGTAATTCAGGTACTTCTACCAAACCAGGATCTCGAAACAGGTTTGGAAATTGTGGGTTTACAACATCAAGTCCCTTCGATTTATCGACAAGAAACAGTCGATTTGGTAACTGAATTGCTGGAGCAAATGCCTGTAGGAGACATTTCGTTAGATCTAACAGCTGGAAGAGAGGATCTATCAGACACTCTTGATGTTTTTACAATTGATCCATCAGGTGCTAGAGATTTAGATGATGCTTTAAGTTTAGAAATTTTAAATAAATCTTTTAGAGTGGGCGTTCATATTGCAGATGTAGCAAGCTTTGTAGAAAAAGGAAGTAACATCGACACAGAAGCTTTCGAGCGTTCATTCACCTATTATCCTGGACAAGACTTTAGACCATTCCGTATGCTTCCCGAACCACTCAGTGATGATTTATGCAGCCTTATTCCTGGTAAAAAACGATTGACGTTATCGGTATTTTTTGAGTTGAGTAAATCAGGTAATGAAATTGGTTCACCGGTAATAAAAAAGACAATCGTGAAATCTGTAAGACAGTTAACATACAAAGAAGCCTGGAATATTATAGCTGACAAAGACAAGAGTGATAAACTTAGCATAGACATCAAAATTTTACATCAACTTGCTCTTACGATTCGGAAAAAGAGACTCAAAGATGCCATGTACGCCCTTCCTGTGGAGTTAGACGATGAAGAGGATGAAGAATCAGTACTTAAAACTTTAGAGGCGCATTGGCTGGTGGAGGAATATATGATAATGACCAATCATTATATTGGAAATTATTTAGCAACAAAAGTTTCCACAATAATTCGTTGCCAGGAACCTCCTTCAGAAGAAGAAATGAAAACTTGGATGGAAATGCACCCATACATCGCAGATATCATCTTCCTTCTTCAAAACAGACTAGTGTCCTCTGAAAGAGAACTGAAGATAGAAAATTCGCCACCCGCTAGATACTCAAATTATATTGCGTTACAAAGTTGGGTTTGGTGTGGTATTAGAGAAGCCTTGGACAATAGAAATCCTATTGGTGCTTGGAACCTTTTGAGAACCGATGAAATTCATCCTGAACAAGCTTTAGCGTATGAAGAGTGGATAAAATTTCAGGAAACGGCAAAATATACCACGTCAGCATGTATAGATACAGATGGGCGCTCAAATAGACACTTTTCTCTTGGAATGTGTAATTATACACACTTTACGTCTCCGATTAGAAGATACCCAGATCTAGTTGTACACAGACAGTTGCATGCTATTTTAGATGGTATAGAAAGTGTCTATTCAAACGAAGAAATTAAGGAAATATGTTCTTATGTTAATCCAATATCGAAAAATGTCAAAGCATTCGGAAAACAATGCAAAATTCTGCAATTAGCTCACAGTTTAAAGAAGATACCAAGATATATAAATGCGATTGTTCAAGATGTTTACAGATGGCGAAATTGTTGTTTATTTACCTGGCATGCGTAAAGTTCCAAAAAGGTACAGAACTATTCACCTTAGTCTTTTGGATGTTTCTTCAAAGCCAATACTCGAGACCGATATAGACCTACTCAGACCAGGTGAACTGGGAAATCGTGAGCGAGTGATGGTCAAATGGCAAAAGAGACTTTATAATTATAGCGGCTATCATGGAAATACAAGGCAACAAAATGAACAGTGCTTTAAATTAGACCCACATCAAAGAACTACGTTTATGCGGTACAAAGATTGGGTTCTCATGTTAAAAACAGTCCTGAATAGCGACTTCAGAGGGCTAAATGAAGTTTACAACAGCATTAAAGATGATGTTAATGGTGGAGCATTTAGAGAATATGTTAATTCTTGCAGGAGTGGGGCAAAGGATGTTAGTTCGGAAGTAAATCGAGGCCTTATCACTAAACACCGCTGTGAATTTATGTTACCAATACACATCAACCAGATAGTTGGCGTTCAGTTTTCTGCAGAACCAAAAAATGGATTATTATTTCCATCGCCAAAATTTGTTGACATAACCAGCAACTTCAAATGTTGTTTAGAACATACAGATGACCCGGTAAAAACTTTTGTTGAATATTCAACTGTTCGGACAAAACAGTCGTATCAGTCATTGAAAGAATACATAAACATTTGGTTACCTATTATCAAAATGGAATCAGCAACAAATGCTGTCAGGAACGAGGACTCGGTCACAATAAACAATATACCAATTGAATTTAGAGGACGACAGGGCAAGATTTCAAACAAAAGATCTTTTTTCAACATTAGAGATATAGAGTTTGACGCCATTTCAATAGATATTCTAAAAAAAGATGAGAATGAAAATGAAACTGAAAAGAAAAAAACCAATTCATTTGTTTCAATGGGGAGTTCTGATTATGTCTGTATTCGATGTTGTCTTCCTTCTACCAAAAAAGACAAGATTTCCCCAAAAATTCAAGGTCATCCAGATTCAAAAATATTTTGGATTGGGCATGGAGAATTTACAAAAGTAAAGAAAACGGATACAGGACGGGTTGATGTCATATTCAGTTTACATGACAGATGCTGTGACCCTCCAAAACAGCAATTTACAACAACAGACAATGCTACTATAGAAATCATCCAGAAGGCAAAAGTTGACAAGTAAGTGAATTTTATATAGTTCACATGTTATTCCATTTCCTCTTTATTGTCATACTCTAACACATATAATTTCACTCTTAATTTTTTATCATTTAGTTACTTTTATATCTTTAAAGTTGTATGTTAGATATTTACTACCGCTAAGCGGGTACCGCTGCTGGAGGGTTATACTCACCGACGGTATCCATAACCCAGTAGTCGGTACTTTGCACTGACAGAAAATGTACCATGATGCAAAATTTTCAGTTGTCCTTATTTTTGAATTAAGTAATTATAAAATTATGGTTTGTTCCTTTATGCAACGTAATCTTTAGCTTGATTTGGATTCATATAATTTTTTTGAACTTAATATTCATCAATTTTGAACTCTTTGGCTTGCACATTGAAACAAAAATGTATTTTTGTTGGAAATTGTCAACCATTTAGTCCATATTTCTTTACGCTTTTAATTTCAATTACATTAAATGTATTGAACTTTTTATGTGATGGATTGTTTTTTTTTAATTTTCGTTATTTGATCTATTCACAACAAATTAACCTGCAGACGTACAGAAACATATCTAAAGATGTTAGAGGCGGCCAGTCCAACTTCCCATGCAATAGCACTCGGACGAAAATTGCCTAAATTAGGTAGTTAACGTAATATTTGTTTACATAAAACAACTTATTACACGAAAATGTAATTTACAATAGACACTGTAACCAAGAACACCATGTTGGTTGTCGAAAAGAAGAAGAAGAAGACATGTCAGAATAAAACAAATTATGTAGTATAATAACTTATATGAAAAAAAATTGGTAAATATTGCTTAATTCAATTTATATGATTTTTATTTTGTTTTCGAACTTCTGGCTTTAAAGTAAACGAGATGTCCAACATTCAACTAGCGTAAAAGGACAGTGACGCCATTTTGTCTATTTACACAGAACCTGTCAAACGTCTTTGTAATGAATCAAACATGTGTTTTTATGTTTTCTTTTTTTTCCTTATTCCATTATTTAGAAGCACGATTTGTTTTTTAAGCATTCAATTTTCACAATTTTTTTTGTTGAAGACGAATCACATTTAAAAGTAGCCAAAGATGTTCCGATAGTAGTACCAAATCTGTTTCGGTGTAACGATGAACAACTGGAAGCTATAAATAGAGCATTGACAACACGGTTTAGCTTAATACAAGGTCCACCAGGTATGTTTGTTGTATGACACGTTTTGTGTTGAAGTTTTGATATGAAACTGGTAAATTAGTTTATAAGAAATTAAAATATAATGAAGCATTCATAAAGAATATATTTACTTTGAAAGTTAATTAAAATTATTATTTATAAAACTCGGTGTATATACAAGCTATTACCTGAAACAATGAAAAAAATATATAATGTCAAATATAAACATATGCCATTTTTATTGATTTTTTTTAAAAAGGCAGTTTTTATAAACTTTTAAATAAGACGATTTCTATTTTAATTTAAAAAAATAAGAAAAGTGTAACAAGGTTATTAGACTTGACAGATTTATGTCGTAACATTGTATATTTTTGACACAAAGGTAAAACATTTATATCGAAAAAGGTAAATATCTATTTGTTTTTATTTTTTTCCATCGCTGCTAGTGGAGTAAACTTCCCCGAACCTATCTATAACTCAGTATGCAGTACTTTGTGCTGTCAGAAAATGTATTTGTTGAAAATGTTTAGTCTTCTGAACTTTCATTTTTTGAAATTTGAAATTTATTTAAATCCAAGACCAAAGCAAAGCATTCCTTATATATCATTTTAGAACTTTGAGTTTATTATTTTCAAATGTTTGGATTATCTTTTTTATCAAAAACTTTTTCGGCCTCTAGTGTTACTGTTGAGAAACGAATTTCCGAAATGTGAACATAAAAATTTAAAAAAAATTATTCTTGTTAAATAGTAATGGACTATTTGGGTTTTGATTGATTTATTTTTTTGTGTATTTCTCTTTTCTTAGGTTTTGGTGATTTAAAAATGGAGCACTATGTTTGTGTTAGATTTAATACGTCAATTTAAGCTGATATTTAACTTCTTGCATATTGTATCAAACTTTGTTTTTTAATTTTCAAGACCAGTTTTTATATACATTTGAGCTCCATCCTTGCCTGTATCCAACAAGGGTTTATCATAAAATATGTATAAAATGCAATATTCATTAATAATATGTTTCAAATAAATTTTTTACCATCGTATGTATTTCTTCAATTTTTGTTTTTGAATCACATGGATAAAACAAACGCAAATCGCTGATGAGAGTTTAATCAATGCTTTATAATGGATGTGCTATGATTTTTACAGGTACGGGGAAAACGTACACGGGTATACAACTGATATATATTTTCAACGAATTTAATCGACTTTATCGGGAACAGACAAAGGGAGAAAGAAAACAGATTGTCTTCTGTGGACCATCAAATAAATCTGTTGATCTTGTAGCAAGTAAGTATATTACACAAATATCTTTTAAATTTTGATGTGCCATATGTGCACATTTTTGAAACCGCCACCCATAAGTATCACCAGGGGCCGAAAAGTTTGATAGGTAATTAAAAGCAATATTTTAGCCGAATAAAGTTACTTATAAAATAAAACACAAACATACTGACCCATGTCCAAATCACAATCCTAAAAAAACGAAAAAGAAAAAACTTTGAAAACTGGCAAATTTAGGTATACACGTGAACATCCACCAAGGAAGTGAGGCCGGGTAAGCACCTCTTGTTAAGCTAGCTACACCCGTCACTTGCAAAGTCAATTTTGAAAATGAAAAGAACATGGGTCTATGTAATTCAAACATATCCAGTATAAGTCTGATACTTATTAACAATATTGTGATGACGGCTATAAAACTTTAAGGCCCTTGATTAGCCTAGGCTTGCAATATCCTTGTGTCAACAATTTGATTGTAAGCAGCTTGCTTCTTTGTAGAAAGTCCCCACAGTGAGAATACAGAGCCTTTTTTTAATAAGTCTGAAGGTCATCTTTGACGACTGTCAAAATTTGTGTTACTGATAAAGATTTAGTAGTACATTTAGTACAGATCTATTTATCTTTCCTTGTACGGATTTTTGTTAAGTTTTGGAATCCAGTACAAGTAAAGAAGGTCAAGTTCTTATTGTTTTAAATTGATACCGAAAGACTCAAGGACTCCCAATGATTGGAAATAACTTAATCTTTGGTAAAATTAGTTTTGGTATAAGTAAGATTCTCCGATATACTATCTAAATCAAGTTCCTTAATAAGACATTCAACATAGAATTTCTTACAAACGAAAATAATGTTGTTAGAAGCTTTATCAACTTGGACAACAACATACCTGTTATGCATGTCTGTAAGGATTGCAGAAATATCAGAGTCCCTGAGCACTAAAGAAGATTAAGTACCCATAGACCCTTTCAGTTTGGCAATCCTTGATTGCCAAGCTCCATGTCGTCTTATTTAGCCTAACGTCTAGAATACTCTTCAACAGAATCCATAATAATTTTGAATATTTGATTTACTGGGAGGAGATATTTACTTAACATTGTCTAAGAGCGAATTTGATAATCAAAAGAACCCGATATGTATTTTTCCTTGCTTATCCTGTCCTGTTTGGTTTTATTTATCGTTTCACATTATCGTGCTGTGTTTATGTTCATGTTTGATATTGTAAAGTTAATCTATTTTTACAGTTACAATGAATTTTCTCTTTTCGAAATAACATAATGAAAACAACTTATGAACGTCTTTTACCTGGCTTTACATCAAAAACCATCTTTGGCTGATAAAAGTGCATCTTAACTAAAAAAAACTATTATATATTTTTTAATTGCTTTCTTGAGGGTTTTTGACTCGTGTAGTTTACTTGAACATTACTAAATTGCACATTTCAAAAGTTTATACTTTTCCGTCAGGATGGTTAAAGGTGAAATTGGACGTCTATGCTCCAAAAATGATAAGGATGTACGGAAAAGCCTTTGAAATTATGGAGTTCCCTGTTCCTGGCAAAGCTCTTGCATCTTCAAGAACAATGAGAAGATCAAAAGTTGATGACTACTTATCGGAAAACGATCTTGTCCTACACAGGCTTATTAGAAATGAAGACAAACCATTTTCAGATAAATTAAGACATTTTGATACTAAATTCAGAGGACCTCCAGAGAACATAACACTTGATGATATAAAGGAATATTCTAAAGTTCTTGGAGAAGCAAAGGAGCAGGAATTAAAAAACGTTGATGTTATATTTTGTACTACATCCGTAGCTGCCAATCCAAAATTTCTTAAGGCAACAAAGGGGCGGATTTATCAATGTATAATTGATGAGTGTGGTATGTGTACTGAACCAGAGAGCATGGTACCTATCATTGGAACAAAGGCTGAACAAATAGTGCTTATTGGTGACCATAAACAGCTCAGACCTATTGTTCTGTGTAGAGCTGCTGTTGATCTTGGATTGGAAAAATCATTGTTTGAAAGATACGCTTGTCAAGGAAGATACTTGACTATGTTGAAAAAGCAGTACAGAATGGTAAGTCACAGCTATTAAAATCACTTGGCGTTCACGTTCATTCTTTTAAAAAAGTCTAGAATTACCGTTAACTTATTTAAATTTAAGCTCAGAGTCTAGCTTTATATTTCTTTTCAGGTGTTATAAATTAAAGAGGAATTTAAAATGTGTAGCGAAAATCATACTTCTTTGCTTTTAAAGTGTTGAAAATTTTACTATTGTTGCTTACGTTCTTTGAACGAATGAATTCAAATTGATTCCTTAATCATGTAAAGCTAAAAGAAGTAAACATTGGTTGTTTACTGTAATTTTTATCAAATATTTTTCGTCTAAAACACGAGTAAAAATTTTAAGTTTAAATTTAAAAAAGGTATGGGTAATTATTTTTTCAAACGTTGACGTGTCGTAGTGTAAATCGTAAATAATAATTATTGAAGACACAGTTTGTTAATCGTTGATGCAAAGTTATTTTCAGGAAACTTGAAACAGAACTTAATTAGTGTTTTTGATATCAATGGAATATGTTTTTATTTTTTCAGAATCCCTTTATATGCGAGTTTCCTTCGAAAGCATTTTATGATGGACAATTAGAAACTGTACCTTCTCGAATCTGGCAAGAATTAAGTCCACTTAAGTTTTGGACGAGGCTTTTTATGAAAATGAATGACCCTGTTAGAGGTCACATACCACATATATTTTGTCATATTGAAGGGGAAGAAAATGTACTCACAGTGTCTACCGAGGAAGGAAACGAACAATCGAGAAGCAATATGAAAGAAGTGGAACAAGTTGTAATTACATTTTATATTTTTATTATCTACAATAAATTGAGAAAAATGATTTTGTTTTTTAAAAAATTAGGTTATAACAACAAACGTTATATTGGTATCCAAATATTTGTGATGGTTCAGTTGGTTAAACATATATTAACAAAAAGACCAACTCTGTCTTTTTTGTAACTTCGCAATATTAAACTTAATTGTTTCTCGGGAAAACCGTGTATTTCAGAAATGCTTTTACTAACGCCTATATTAAAATAATTTACTTATATTGAGTTAGCCAGTATTGAAATGGCCGAGGAATTCAATATGCAACAGAAGTTCAGCAAAAGAATTTCGAATGCTAAGACATTTAAGAGTTGAAATGGATTCGAGAAACAGATAACGGCGACATTGACTATTTTAAGAGTTCACTATAAATCACGATTGTACTTTTGTAAGATTTTAATATAAATCACTTAAAAACAAGAAGCTTTACTAATTTTTTGCTATATATATATATATATATATATATATATATATATATATATATATATATATATATATATATGCATTTATTGACCTAACAGGTTCGAGTTTTCAAGTACATGATGGATGTAGAAAAGGTGGATCCAAACCGTATAAATGTTATATCGCAATATAATGCCCAGTGTCATGCTCTGAAAGAAGCATTTCTGAAGGAAGGATTGATAAATATTAAAATAAACACAGTAATAGCAAGTCAAGGTAAATCACAGTGTTCAAATAATCCAAAAAGCTTTTGATAAATATTGTAATTCGTGTAGATATTTGAATTCAAATTTACCATCAAGCAAAGTAGTTGAAATGCACGCTTACATATTCAACACATAACATGTCTTTTTCTTTTTAAAAAATAATAAAGAATATTTTTCCAACAAATATAATAAAAATAAAAGCAAAAATATAAATTAACTAAATGACCCTTGCATTCAAACTTAAACTGAGTATTGGATATTGAGCCATAAATGAAAAGTTGCAGCAAGCACCATGCATATTTTTCATATTCGTAGAAGGGTCAGTAACCATCAGACAAACTAAATATGTACAATAGATCCATTATTGATTCCCGTTTAAAAGTATCTCGAGACAAAATAAGCGTTATCCTTCATCTATATATCGTTATATATTCTTGTATATAGTTCAGGGAGTTTGCGTTTGAACTTTATATCATAAATTATTTTTGTTTTATCATAAATTACTTTGTATTTAAGGTGGTGAATGGGATTATGTTATATTTAGTACTGTAAGATCACTTCCTATATTTCTCATTGAGAGCAATCCAACAGACGGTTGGTGCAAGAAAAATCTGGGATTTATAACCGATCACCACCAAATCAATGTGGCACTGACGAGGGCTAGGAGAGGTTTGATTATCATTGGTAAGTATCCCGCTGCAAGTACCTTCTATATGAATAACCAGGATGTTAGATTTTTACCGCTGACGATATTTTATAAACGTTTACCATACATGTATTTGCAAAAGCATTAGAATGACGCTATGAATAAGTTTCATATTTTGTAACTGTTACATTCTGCTTCAATGCTTAAAATAAAGATATTATTTCATACGTAAATTATATCATTGTAAGTACCAAACACCAAGTCTTTAAATTGTATTTTAGGTACTCTTCGATGTCATTAATTTCTCTTTACAGATTTTCATTATTTCCTTTATTGTGTGTTCCTGGTTACATTCTTTGTTGCAAAGTAAATGTTTTAGTTGAAAATTCATTTTTTTCTCTTTTTTTAGGCTAGTTTGTTTAGAACATTGTTGAAACTTGTAACCTTGTAATACGTAATTTGTTGCAGTGCTTGTTTTGGGGAGGGGTTTCTAATCTTTTGTGGGGATGAAACATTGTATAACAATGAACACTTTTTTAAATATTGATTACTTTTAAACCAAATATGAGAAAAGAAAAGGTTTTGGTCGATATTTTTGTAGAATTTCCTGTATCCTGTAAAGCTTATTTTTAACTTATCTGTCTGAAAGACCAAGAATGCTTATGTATAGGTGCATTATATTTCTGTATGTCTTCGGGAAATTTTGTGAATGTGTGCGTCGACAAGTTACTTTTTTAACTTTTCTCTTAATCTCCAGATCAGTGTCCGTGACATGCGATTTTTAATTTTTTTTTACCATTTTGCATCCGTAACTTAGGAGGACGTTCACGGTAATATACATTTGAAGAACTAAAAAATTTTGTTTTTGGAAACCAAAAGTCGTTAACAAAAATGGTCATGATTTTCAGCTTCACAAGTGCCTTAACTTTGAAGGGTGTAAAAATCATAAAATTCATTTACGCGGATGTTCCGTTATTTGTGACGATTCGAAATTTATTCGCACTTTTTGTGCTGGCTATTTTTTTTATTCACATAAAAAGAGTTGATGCAAAACATTGAAAAATCTGAAAAAGGACATTCAGATATTTAAGTGACGTTCCACCTTCTAATAATCCTAAATCTTGTGATTAGCAGCTATCTTAGTGATCGCAATCTTCAACTTTTGTTTTATAAATTGGATCCTATTTATGAACCAATTAAGAATTTCATTATTAACTTTCCATTTCTATATCTTATTTTAATAAAGTGTTTGTTTCACAGATAATGCGGTAGATCTTGTTCCTAATACGGGAACTTTCTAGAGCAAAGCAAACTTACAAAAACATGTTGACTCAGGTATATTGCATACCAAGGCTTGTCAAGTAACTCAATAAATGTTTTTACCGTCATCAAAATATTGTTGATTATTACGAAGTTACTGTATCCTACCTTTTATTAGTGGATAATTTTTAACTTCTATAGTTCTAAGTTCCTTTTATTCTCAAATTTGTTTTGGCGCGTTGCAAGTGTAGTTAACAAGACATTAGATTTTCAATCTTCCGGAATATCCAGTCTCACTTCCATGGTGGGAGTTCATATGCATTATTTAAGGCAGTTGTCAAGTATTTTACTTTCCTATTTGTTATGTGATTTCGACATGGATCGGTGTGTTTGTGTTTAATTTGCATACTTAATGCATTTTAACGAAACTAATAGGCAAATCGCGTAGACTTACAGATTGGTGTTCTATTACTTTATCTTGATTTGTTTCTTATTTTGATTTTGTTGTGTTCGTTTGTATGTATAAACTTGAAGTTTTCAACCGTTGATGTTCGTCATCTTACGATACACTAAACATTTTTATAGAAAATGTAAAAATTTCTCGCAAATACCTTCAGCTTAAGACTACTTAAGGTAGACATTTGTTTTCATCAGTTGATGTAGACAAAAAAAATTATCATTAGTTTATTTTATATCTTATTTCTACTTGCATTTAGGTAATCAAAACTTATTGCGGTGTGATAGGATATGGAGAGACCTCATAGAAGACTACAAGAGTTGTGATTGCTTAAAAAATGCCAATAACTTCCCAACAAATAAACGTGCAGCAAAACCACAGAAAGCGCCACGATTTGATAAAAGAAAAAAATAAGCTATACAGTCAACTGTCTTAAAATTAATCAGTAATGGAAATGTTTATATTTGACTAAGATTTTAAATAATTAAAAACATCTTGCTTTTATGCACCGGAGTTATCTTAATTGTTACAGTGAAATCTTCAAGCAGATATCGTTGCAAGTGGAAACGTTTTTAACAAATTGAAGAAATGAATTTTACAATTTTTTAATCTCCGCAAGATAAACTGAAAACAAGACAGGAGGCTTAAAAACAAAATACTTCGCTACAAACTTATGAACGAATAGAGATTAAATGCATTCATACATTTTTATGTATAGAATAATGGTTTTAGAATCGGTAATAAAAATTACAGAAAGGACAGGTCTCTTATCAAAATGGAGATAACAAAAGAGTAGTTCTTGATTATAGATACGGTTGTTGTAGTTCTGTGGTTTTTAAATCATTATTTTTTTGTTTGTTTTTGTTATTTCTCTAAAATTGAAAAAAATAGACATGTTAGGTATTTAAGATCTAAGCACATGTTTAAAATGTAGACGAAACTATTTTTCGTGTTTTTGTTTTCAATTGAAAAATTTGTTATTTCATTTCGTAAGCCAGTCTTGTAATCAAATATATTTTGTATAAAATTAGTTTTATCTTTTATATGAATAAGAAGCATGTAAGTTGCAATAATACACTCACTGGAATATGTAAATATACAAATAATACACATGTAACAACACTTCATCATTTGTGATTATCTTGACCCGAAGGACCATTTTTTTTAATTGCAATTACCATATCTTACCTAAAGATGAATATATATTATTTAACAAAGCTTAACTTTTTTAAGCATTTGGTTTGACAATATTGCATATTAGAATAAACATATTTCTTTTACAGACAAGGAAATACAAAATAAAAATGGGAACTCATCACCTAAATTGCTGTTTTTAGGTCTTTTCTCTTTTAAGGTTTTTTGTCAGCGTCTAACATCAATAGGTAGCCTAGTAATAGTTTGAATACTATCAGAAATATCTGAAATTCTGTAAGATTGTAGCATAAAATAAACATTGGTAATCCACTTTAATTTTTAACATTTGAATAATAGCAGTATAATAATGTAAATTTATTGCATGTATATTTCACACCTATTTGTCTCAATGATGCTTGACCAGTAACTTAAAATCCTTATGTACAAATTACGAACCATTTCTAATTGCCATCTACAATAATATTTGGCATAGTTTACAAAATTTGAAATAAGTTATTTTTATGTGTCTAGTCTTTCGAACCCCCAATATTTCAAATTATGTACCAAAATTGTTATAAACGTATTACGAGTATCTGGTAGTCACTTATTTAATTCAAAGTTTTGGCTTTCTTTGAAATCCAATTAATTGCCTTCGTGCCCTTTAGCCAAATAGTTTTTTACATAACAATAAACTTTAATTTTTCACCTGTTTTCAAAATCTATAACACCTATATTGAATACATTAATTTAGTTTTTAAAATATGAAGTTAAATTAAAAAAATAATTAATCCATTAAACATTTGTCTTATTGTCACTGCATATCAGTTATAGCTTCGAAAAGTATCATTCGCATACACAAACAAATTTTAATAAATATTGTTTGTCAAGTAATTCTTTATTTCAAAATTCAACTGGTATTTCTGTTATATATTTATACATTTGATACATGATATATCAATATCTATAAAAATTGTTTAAGGTTATTTATGTACAATTAAAACATTTAATATTTTGTATTTCTATTTTTTGTACCTTGACTGGTTTTCACATGAAAATGGCAAATTATAATCATTATTTATTGTATTATCACAATAGCAGAAAAGAGTTTTATTCATAATGTCGTGTAACAATATAGGTATATAAATAATAACATGATCATGTTTTCTTCTACCTTTATTTTTATAGATTAGATATTTTATATTACTATAAGCTGTAATTGATATTTTGTATTGTATCTGTATCTAATACAATGTTGTATAATTAAGCATATAAAGGAAACATTTTAGTCATGTTTATACCGTTGTTTATTATTATTTGATTGTTTCAAACATCACCATTACACGTACAGCCGTTATTGAACTAAAATATTACTTTGTTTGCTTGTTGGTTTCAGTTTCCAATCTTCAATTAGATTCAAAGACACTTCATTGTTATATTTTTCTTTGTAAAACAACTCTATATTTATTAATACTACAATTGTTTACATGTTTATAGTGTTTCTTTTTGTTTTATGCAATTCTGACCCCAAAAATTTTTATAAAATCTCTGTATTTTACGAAACTGTTTTCAAACTTCAAAACATTCAGGTGTAAACCAGAGTTTATTGTTATGCCCATTAACAATAAATTTACCTTTCTGTTTTTAAATGTACCAAACGTTTGCTTAGCGACATCAGTAAAAATATCATCAACTTTTGTAAATAAAACATGTAATTCTTTCTTATCAACATTATATACATCAGTTATAATAGTAATGAAAAATAACTTCATTTTTCATATTCATATTATATATATATAATACAAATACCAGTAAAATTTTGATGTGCCAGATGTGCACATTTCGGAAATTCATTCCTCATTATTTCAAATGTGAGAATACCTTTTTGTACTTGCACGTATAACTTACCTAACCATATCATAATGTTTACTTTACTTTTTGGAATGTAATTTGATAATAGAACCTTGAACCGTTTGTGTTGATTATATCAAACAGTTAGATAATATCTGTAATTTTTATACCATAACATAAGTATTCATTTTACTGTCAGTATAATTACGTAATTACAAGCCCTAGTACAAGTAAATGGACAGTGAATATCTAAAATATTTTCAAATTCAAGTACACCAAATGTTTTAAAAAAATTTAAAGAAATTACATTTCAATTAAAATATCTTTTACAGTTGAATTGCATGTTGAGTAATCTTCAAAACCTTAATAGCTACTGCAACGACAAATGAAAATAAATCAATCATTATTTTTACACTATTGTAGAATCTTTGTTTTTAAAATATTTTTTTCCGTTAAGTCCTTACATAGACCTAATACGTCATAAATTGAAAATGTTAAGTTTTTGTATGTCTGAATTACAATCTAAACATGAGTCTTCTGTTATATTTTCATAATCTGACCATTCATTATCGATTATTGAATCACTGCAGTTTGACAAACGGCTAAAATCATCTCTAGAGGATATTATAGCATACACAAAGATTAAGGTCAGGTATTCATATTATCTTTTGCTGCAAGTATGGTTCAAACTGAATGTTGTCTCTAACGGTTGGATATACGTTATTTGAAACAAGATTTCGGTTTCATTTTTATTTTTTACCTTTTTAACAAACCAAAGTAAACGTGTCACGCCCATCGTGCTTTATTTTAATATTTATATTTAAGCCGAAAAAAAACGAGAATTCAAATATACGCGAATAAAGGCAAGATGGTCTTGACACGAAATTTTTTACTCGCGAAAAATTACTGATATTCAGTATTTTAAGATATTATAATTCGACATATAGAATTATTCGAATAACTCCTAGAATTATTCCAGCAGAACGAGGTTTTCATTCAGGAAATAGGAGTCGTCAATTTAATTGACGTTTTTGTCGACATTGACACTATTTCTTAGAATATGACCTCGTGTTTTTTATATTTATACACACATGTATTGTGAAAACCCTCTATTTATCCTTCATGGTTGTCCAATGTGCGATCACTGCTCGAGTTATTCTTCTTTCTACACTGTCCTCTGTTCATGTGTGTTTTATCGTCTTTTTTTTTACTTTGCGTCTTAGTATTTCGTTTTGTTGCGTTTCCTATGTTGTTTCGGTTTAAAGAGGCCTTCGTCGATGTAAATTTTATCATATTAGATATGCTCTTTTGTGTTTTTTCTTTTTGGTGGATTTAATTTGATGATATAAAATTTTCCTCCTGTTATTCATCTTTTGGAAACTTTTAAATTTCACCATATTTGTGATGATTAAATGCTTTTAGATTTTTTCGGGTGCGGATTTATTTCCTATCCTTAAAATTAACAAATTTAACCATTATTTGTCTGGGATGTCCATTAAACAATTTTTATTTGCCCTGTAAACAATAAAAAATCTTCCTGTTAAAGTTTTAAGTCGTCCCAATAAAATTCAATTTGTTTTTATGTCCCCATTTGTACAGTTCTTTATGTTTTAATAAGGTTTTTGATTTTTTTCTTTAAAAACGTATTTCGGCTTTTATTTTCTCGACAGATTAACAAATTATCTTTATTTTATTCTATCCAGTAATTTAGTCCCTTAAACACATAACCCAGTTTTGTACCGAGAACATTTATTCTATATCCGCAACCGAAATCCAAAAATTGAGAATGTATTTGATTACAAATCTGAACATGAACATGTAATGTTCTGGAAAAGTAAAAAAAAAACATAATATTTGGCGGTTACAAATTTCAACTCAATGTTATTCATTGCTTGTGGAAATTGAATTCGAATTAAATGCCCTTGACTATGTACTTATTTGTGTCAATAACTGAAAGCGCGTCTGTGATATATATATATATATATATATATATATATATATATATATATATATATATATATATATATATATATATATATATATATCAGAAAGTGAATGTACCTTTGTAAAATTAGTGTACTTAAAAATAATGTTGCAATCATAAGGGTGTTAAAAATGTCCCAAACTATTTTAAATCCTGTGTTATGTACAGTTCTATTATTTGATATTTAATTAAATTGACAATGTTCCTTTCCTTTAACAAATTATGATAATATTTTTTCATTTTATCTTTGATAGCGTTTGATTGTTTTAGATATCTTTTATTGATTGTGATATAACATTTATTCTTTGTTTTATAGTAGTAATTTAAGTCTTAAAGTTTTATATATTCCATTTTATTTGTTTTACATTCAACAATCTGTAATAAATAAATTTCAAACAATATTATAAGTTTTATAAATTATACTTTAAATACTATTTAAGTTATATTTATACACATACGAATGTTTCAATTTGATTTTGAGATGCGATTTGTAAACAGTTGACGATAATGCTTTCAATGATTTGATTTAGGGTATTTTTAAGTTTAAGTTTCTATAAAAAAAAATAAAATAAAACAAACATACCAGTCCTTGTCCATATCACAATCCCAAAAACAAAGTAAAAACTTTGCAAACTGGCAAAATATGTTATACACGTGAACTTGCATCAAGGAAGTGAGGCCGGGTGCTCCGGAAGGGTAAGCACCTCCTGTCTAGCTAGCTACACCCGTCAAGTGCAAGTCGATTTTGAGAATGAAAGGAACAAAGAACTATGGTAAGTCAAATGTATCCATTATAAGTTGGGATACAGTGACTACATACTTATCAACAATATTGTGATGACGGCCATAAAACTTTTTAAGGGCCCTTATTAGCCTAGGCTTGCAATATCCTTGTGTCAACAATTTAATTGTAAGTAATTTGCTTCGTTGCAGAAAGTTCCCATAGTGGGAACAAGCTCTACCGTACCGTATTAACTGTGAAACATATACACCATACGCAGGAGAAGCAGGGATATTACTGCAAAGAAACGGAAAGTTGACAATGGAAAAATTAAAGTCATCACGTTTGTCGTATAGCTTCAGATGTAACCTTTCATGGGTGTCATAATTGAGGTATAAGTCCAAATATGAAGCAAAACATGAAGAATCTGTCGTGTCTTTTATTTCAAGCTCACTTGGATAGATGACATTCACATATTCTCCAAATTTGTGATTATTTAGAGAAAGAACGTCATCTATATATATGTATGTGTAGTTGAATGATTTTGCGACAGTCTTTTTTCCAGATTTGACAAGGTTCTGTAAAAATTCTGATTCATATGAATAAAGAAACAAATCAGCAAGCAAAGGTGCACAGTTTGTGCCCATTGGTATACCGATTGTTTGTTGAAAGATAATATTGCCAAACACAATAAATATGTTGTCTATCAAAAACCCTAACATTTTGTTGATGGTATCTTCAGTATATTTTTGTTTGCAGTCTGTATGGTGTTTTACAAAATAACCAGAATCCCTGTTGAGCACTAGATATTTATATCTTGGTTTACCGTTTTTGTAAAAGAATGAAAAGTGAATGATTTGTTTCGGCGTTCATTCAATTTAGCATGAGGGATAGTGGTGTAAAGGGTAGAAAAATCAAAAGTTTTTATACTTTTTACCGAAGATAGAGTATTAGAGACAAAATGGTCAAGTAGTTCTTTAGATAGAATTTTTGAGAATTCACATTTGGTTGATGCCAGATGTAGAATAGACTTTATCTGAATAAGTCTGAAGGCCATCTTTGACGACTGTCAAAATTTGTGTTAGAATTACTGATAATGATTTAGTAGTACATTTAGAGGAACCTGCTATATATCTTTCCTTGTATGGATTTTTGTGAAGTTTTGGAATCCAATACAAGTAGGGCAGGTCAAGTTCTTCCTGTTTTAAATTAATACCAAAAGACTCAAGGACTCCCCTATGATTGGAAAGAACTTCATCTATGGTAAAATTAGTTTTGGTATAAGTGATTCTCCGATATACTTTCTAAACCAAGCTCCTTAATAAGACATTCAATAAATTTTGTTTCATGTTAAAATATACAAATTTTTAATTAAGACAAAAAATTCAAAAAGTACCACCTAACAAAAACATCGTTAAGTTTATTTATTACTTTACCTCAAAGTATGCCGTCGATGTCTTGATTTTTTCTGTATACCTTCAGCATGTTTCCACATTTCTGCTTTTTTATGTTTACAATGACAAAGCATGCTTTCTCAAATGGAACATAGGATATACTCTATGCAATTTAAAGTTGAATAGAAGTTAAGCAGAATCATCTTCATACTTCAGATGTCGTAATATTAATCTAACCCTAACCCTTATTTAGTAATTTTCAACTGTTTGGCTTATGTTTTTTATCTATCAAACTTTTCGACCGACTCCTAGTGTCACTGATGAGGAATAATTTTCTGAAATGTGCACATATGAAACATCAAACTTTAACAGGTATTTTTATTATATATTTAATCACTATTTAATACAAGTACGATTTTACAACAAAATAAACATCTGAATATTGAAAACTTTCAGTAAATTTAATTATATTTTGTTTCTATGCTTATCAAATAAAAGAAACATACTAGTCCTTGTCCATATCCCAATCCCCAAAACAAAGTAAAAACTTTGCAAACTGGCAAAATATGTTATACACGTGAACTTGCATTAAGAAAGTGAGGCCGGGTGCTCCGGAAGGGTAAGCACCTCCTGTCTAGCTAGCTACATCCGTCACGTGCAAGTCAATTTTGAGAATAAAAGGAACAAAGAATTATGGTTAGTCAAATATATCCAGTGTAAGTTGGGATACAGTGACTAAATAATTATAACAATATTGTGATGACGGCCATAAAACTTTTTAAGGGCTTTGATTAGCCTAGGCTTGCAATATTCTTGTGTCAACAAGGTTATTTGCTTCGTTGCAGAATGTCCCTCTAGTGGGAACAAGATCTACCGTACCGTATTAGCTGTGAAACATATACACCATACGCAGGAGAAGCAGAAACATTTTCATAAAATATTATTCGTTATATATCATTATATTTTTAATCTGAGTGAGGATGATACACATAGGCTTCGATACCGCAATACACTATAGCTGATATATAACTATACGACTAATGATACAATTATGAACAAAGACCTAAGCATCAGGTATCACAGAAACGAAAATATAAATAAACGTATATAACATCAATGTCAACCCTTAATGACACTAATACTGATATACCAAAACTTATTTTACCAAAGATGAAGTTCTTTCCAACTATAGGGGGAGTTATTGAGTCTTTGTCATTGTCAGTGATTCCAGCAAATTTTGACAATTAAAAATTAAAAAAAGACTACTGAAACATCTTGTTTCTAATACTTTATCCTCGGTCAAAGTATTAACACGTTTGATATTTCTACACTTTACACCACTATCCCTCATTCTAAATTGAAAGAACGTCTAAAACAAATCATTCACTTGTCATTCGTTCACAAAAACGGTAAACCAAGATATAAATATCTAGTGCTCAACAGAGATTCTGGTTATTTTGTAAAATATTACACAGACTGCAAACAAAAATATACTAAAGATGCCATCAACAAAATGTTAGTTTTTGATAGACAACATATTTGTTGTGTTTGGTAATATATGTTTCAAACAAACAATTGGTATACCGATGGGCAGAAATTGTACATCTTTGCTTGCTGATTTGTTTCTTTTATCGTGTAAATCAGAATTTTTACAGAACCTTGTGAAATTTGGAGAGAAGATTGTCGCTAAACCATTCAACTCCACATACAGATATACAGTGTATAGTTTTCGTTCTGTCTTGATAAGCCCCTAGTTTGGAGATGAGTAAATATCATCTATTCTAGTGAGATTGAAGTAAAAGATACAACTAAATATTCATATTCTGCTTCATATTTGGTCTTATTCCGTAATCTTGCCACCCACGAAAGGTTACATTGGAAGCTATACGAAAACCGTGATGAATTCAATTTTTCTACTGTCAAATTTCCGTTTCTTTGCAGTAATATCGCTGTTCTTTTGTGTACTGGTTTATATGTTTCACAGTTAAGCCGGTATGGTAGAACTTGTTCCCACTACGGGGACTTTCAACACCGATGCAAGATGGTTACAATTAAATTGTTGACCCAATGATATTGGAAGAGTGTCTTCACATTTATCCAACATTTGATATTGTGTTATAGGTAAAGGTAAATTTATGTTGGATAACTGACATCAAAAGGAAAATGGAAACAATAGGTGGGTTTGGGTACTGTGAACATGAAAATTTATACCTTCACCTTGTTGAAGATTAAATATACCAGGTAAAATGAAAAGAAACTTTGTTCTTAAAGATTTTCATTGCACCCGGTTTATTTAATTCCAATTAAAATAAAAAAAATACTATTAAGTATTTATTTTTAAACCAGTAACATTACTTTTTAAAACCAATATCAAATATTTTTCCAAATAAAAATGACATTAAGCAATATAATGTTACAGATATAATAACATCAATAGGCACTATCAAATAAATAAAAAGTACCACTATCAAATGATTTTTGAAAAATACATATGACATCAAAATGATTAAGCAATGAAATCATAATCTAAAGCCCATCACATTTTAGTATTCAACACCAATAAGCAATATCGCATAAAAACGTACAACGTTCGAATTTTTATAAAATTAAGCACTATCGCATAAAAAAGTACCACTATTTGAATTTTATAAAATTCCATAGCCAATCAATGACATAAATAAGAACTATCACATAAAATTTTCATTTTTGAATTTTTATAAAATTAATCAGGCATCACATTTTTAATAATAGCATCACATAAATAAGTAAAACTTGTGTGAAAACACATGACCATCATTACTTATGTCATAAAATATCAAACGTGATACACTTTTACAGTATCACAAAACGAAAAAAACATGCACCTAATTACAATACTCAGCACAAGAAATTTAGCCGAAAACAAGAAATTTAGAAACAGAAGATCAAGTTACTGAAAATCCTAGAACACAAAAAGATCATATACCTTGATAAAAACATTTCGGTGATGACTTTGAAACTTGTCTCTATAGAGAAAAAACAAATTATGTGGTATAAGTGCTTGCTTTGTCTATAAATATGTTTATATACATTATATATATATATAATGAAACACGTATCATAACTTTAAAAAGGACACAATGTAGGCAAAATAATTTAAGCACACTTGTTTTTGCACTTGTAAAACGAATGTATTAATGCACTAATAACTTAACCAAATTAACCCAACTTAATTAAATGAGACACTGTATCCATATAATGAAGAACGCCTATAGTACCCTGTTGAAGTATGTCTTTTGCATTTTGTAGACGAATGTCAAGATTTCTGTAATTCACTTTTCTTGCTTTTCGTTGTCCACCGGCACAGTACTGTAAAAGTCTTATTTTATTTGAAGCCTCACACTGCTTTAGTAATTTGATGATTGTGAATAAATTTGGGTGTGCACGATGTAGTTGATTATTAAGTTTATGATGCCATCCTTCAAGGTGGTTGTTTACTCATGGTCCTTCGGTGTTGAAATGATTCCAGTTGGTAATTGGCATCTCTATACATTGTTCAGTTACATAGTCGTTGAATTCAATAACAGATCTCTCATCAGATTCATAGTCGTTTAAGCAATCAAACCACACATTATGAATTTCTGTCGGAGGAACTAAGGGTAAAACTGCGGCACGTCTCACATGCATGTTGAAATCTTTGTCGTTTCTATACTGTTGTTGTAGACCCAATTTCTGTATTTTCTTCCAAATTCCCTGCGTGAAGAGAAAAAACCTGTCACAATAGTACCTGGAAAAACAGTTTTTACAGCATTTCGACACGCACACTCGAAGTCGATGAATATAGCCATTATTTTTTTTTTTAATTCTAAAACTTGACATATCTATTTCTTATAATAGTTATTTTTAATTCTTATTTAAAAAATTAATAATTTTTATTAAATACAACTTTTTGAATTTTATTAAGGTAGGAAAAAAAAAAAGAAATACATGTAATTTCAAAAATTTAACATTTTTACTTTTTATTTATGTTTAACTTTTTAAAGTAAAGGGACTTTTATTTTCTTAATATTTTCCTGAAAGGTTAAACTAACTCTAAGAAAGTAGAGGTGTAAATTATAAATACAAAGAGAGGGGTTAATCAAAATCAGTAGAAACAAACACATCGACATTTAAATTTCTTACAAGAAGAAGATTGAAAAAAGATGTATTACTATTCCAACAAAAAATTCCAAGGACACAGTTAGGGTCATCATTTACCAACATTAAACCTTGTTGTAATAAATAAAGAAAATGTAACAACAATGTCAAAGTCAGCTCGGAATTGAAAATTCACGTAAAGTACATGTGTATGTTTACTTTTGTAAATCAAATTTTCATAAAAACAATACATGTTCACTGATGTAAAACAATTAAAAATTCGAATACAAGTATCTTCACCGTTCTGTTGTTTATTAAAAATACATGTACATAGAAACTGTTGTTAACAAAAACATAAAGATTATAATTTAATAATCGAACTTTAACTCTATTTATAACTTTGAACTTACAATTCTATGGGTTATATATTAAAAAATTCTAACAAGAATTCCAATGATTTAATTGTCTCGCCTGGTAAGCTTTTGATTAAGTAGAAAAATGTCTTAACGGCTCTGTACGATCCGGGAATTGATCATTGGTCACTAGTGCTAAGATAAATGTCCTTACAGTTCTACATATATAATATCCAGGAACCAATTATTGCTCATTAGTGGTTGGAATGCCAGAAATTGATCATTGGACATCAGTGCTGGAAATGCCAGGAATTGATCATTTATCATCAGTACTGGAAATGCCAGGAATTGATCATTTATCATCAGTGCTGGAAATGCCAGGAATTGATCATTGGACATCAATCTTGTAAATGCCAGAAATTGATCACTGAACATCACTCCTGGAATGCCAGAAATTGATCATTGGACATCAATCCTGGAAATGCCAGAAATTGATCATTGGACATCACTCCTGGAAATGCCAGAAATTGATCATTTATCATCAGTGCTGGAAATGCCAGGAATTGATCATTTATCATCAGTGCTGGAAATGCCAGGAATTGATCATTGGACATCAATCCTGGAAATGCCAGAAATTGATCATTTATCATCAGTGCTGGAAATGCCAGAAATTGATCATTGGACATCAATCCTGGAAATGCCACAAATTGATCATTTATCATCAGTGCTGGAAATGACAGAAATTAATCATTTGACATCAATCCTGGAAATGCCAGGAATTGATCATTTATCATCAGTGCTGGAAATGCCAGAAATTGATCATTGGACATCAATCCTGGAAATGCCAGAAATTGATCATTTATCATCAGTGCAGGGAATATGTATATATATTGAAGTATTCGGTAACAAAATCTTAAATACCTATTGATGTTCTATTTGTTTGAGATTGTAAACATTTACTGTGCTAGGTTATTTCTTGAATCTGTTATTTCCCAACGCTGACATATCGCACAGGAAGAAATTATAATGTTAAAATGTCCTAAATGCAATTATTTGATTTTTTTACGATTTGCTTTTTAAAGAAAAAAATTAAGTCCGGGTTCAGAAAATGTCATGTACTAAATCGTAGGTTATTCTCAAAGGGGATTTTTTTTATATTTATCTTAATATCCAATAGTACCATAGGGGCGATACGCGTTTTTGATCTTTCTTTAAAATATATGTCCAAGGGTATTAAAAAAGAGAAAGGGTTATAACGAAATCTGATTTCTAAAGCTTACATATTTAATAAAATTTCTGTAACGTCATAAGAATTTCACCGACTTGTAAAAATTTGTTTTTTTTAAAGCTTTTAATATTTTCCTCACATTGAACTTGTTTTTCTCTCATTCCGATATTGCAATCACAAGAAACAATCCAAAATAAATAATTGGACAACAACACCAATTGTTGCGAACGAGCCATACCTATACTCGAAACGCGGGATTTAATTTTCCATATAAATCACACATAAGCAACAGCGGCCGTGCTCTAAATAGAGTATGGCCATAAATCTAGGATCCCTTTCTCTTTTAATAACCCAGAACAAAGATTGATACCGAATCCTTTTTTGTCATTTGAAATTGTCATTTGTTTCAATATATTGTAATTATATAACTCTATTGACAAAATAAAATATGTTTCAACTAATATATATTTACAAAGAAAGCCTAAAAACGCGTAACGCCCCTGTAAACTGTACCTTATATTGATAATACACATTTCTATATACACATACACACTTTCAATAACATTAAGCTGCACCAGTCTTAGAAATAGCAGCTTTAAACCATGGAGTATTTGTATCAAATCGTAAGTTTTTTGTTCAGAGCAACATCCGCATTATTGCAGCTATTCGCGGCTATTCAAATCATGTTTTTAACTTCATTTTTTGCCCTAAAACTATTTTGTAACAAGGAAGAAGTTATTACTGTACTACATGTGTGATCATTATATACAGGTAGTTGAAGTTACTACGTTAATTGAGAATTTATACCTGTATCTCAATATTCTAACTTAAACTTGAACGTGCACTAGACTTAAAGGACACGGGTCCTAGATGGCGAAGTGGTTTATGATTACGGCGCCTGGACACGGGTCCTAGATGGCGAAGTGGTTTATGATTACGGCGCCTGGACACGGGTCCTAGATGGCGAAGTGGTTTATGATTACGGCGCCTGGACACGGGTCCTAGATGGCGAAGTGGTTTATGATTACGTCGCCTGGACACGGGTCCTAGATGGCGAAGTGGTTTATGATTACGTCGCCTGGACACGGGTCCTAGATGGCGAAGTGGTTTATGATTACGTCGCCTGGACACGGGTCCTAGATGGCGAAGTGGTTTATGATTACGTCGCCTGGACACGGGTCCTAGATGGCGAAGTGGTTTATGATTACGTCGCCTGGACACGGGTCCTAGATGGCGAAGTGGTTTATGATTACGTCGCCTGGACACGGGTCCTAGATGGCGAAGTGGTTTATGATTACGTCGCCTGGACACGGGTCCTAGATGGCGAAGTGGTTTATGATTACGTCGCCTGGACACGGGTCCTAGATGGCGAAGTGGTTTATGATTACGTCGCCTGGACACGGGTCCTAGATGGCGAAGTGGTTTATGATTACGGCGCCTGGACACGGGTCCTAGATGGCGAAGTGGTTTATGATTACGGCGCCTGGACACGGGTCCTAGATGGCGAAGTGGTTTATGATTACGGCGCCTGGACACGGGTCCTAGATGTCGAAGTGGTTTATGATTACGGCGCCTGAACACGGATCGTAGATGGCGAAGTGGTTTATGATTACGTCGCCTGGACACGGGTCCTAGATGGCGAAGTGGTTTATGATTACGGCGCCTGGACACGGGTCCTAGATGGCGAAGTGGTTTATGATTACGGCGCCTGGACACGGGTCCTAGATGGCGAAGTGGTTTATGATTACGGCGCCTGGACACGTATCCTAGATGGCGAAGTGGTTTATGATTACGGCGCCTGGACACGGGTCCTAGATGACGAAGTGGTTATGATTACGGCGCCTGGACACGTATCCTAGATGGCGAAGTGGTTTATGATTACGGCGCCTGGACACGGGTCCTAGATGACGAAGTGGTTATGATTACGGCGCCTGGACACGTATCCTAGATGGCGAAGTGGTTATGATTACGGCGCCTGGACACGGGTCCTAGATGACGAAGTGGTTATGATTACGGCGCCTGGACACGTATCCTAGATGGCGAAGTGGTTTATGATTACGGCGCCTGGACACGGGTCCTAGATGGCGAAGTGGTTTATAATTACGGCGCCTGGACACGGGTCCTAGATGTCGAAGTGGTTTATGATTACGGCGCCTGAACACGGATCGTAGATGGCGAAGTGGTTTATGATTACGTCGCCTGGACACGGGTCCTAGATGGCGAAGTGGTTTATGATTACGGCGCCTGGACACGGGTCCTAGATGGCGAAGTGGTTTATGATTACGGCGCCTGGACACGGGTCCTAGATGGCGAAGTGGTTTATGATTACGGCGCCTGGACACGGGTCCTAGATGTCGAAGTGGTGTATGATTACGGCGCCTGGACACGGATCGTAGATGGCGAAGTGGTTTATGATTACGGCGCCTGGACACGGATCCTAGATGACGAAGTGGTTTATGATTACGGCGCCTGGACACGGATCCTAGATGGCGAATTGGTTTATGATTACGGCGCCTGGACACGGGTCCTAGATGACGAAGTGGTTATGATTACGGCGCCTGGACACGTATCCTAGATGGCGAAGTGGTTTATGATTACGGCGCCTGGACACGGATCCTAGTTGGCGAAGTGGTTTATGATTACGGCGCCTGGACACGGATCGTAGATGGCGAAGCGGTTTATGATTACGGCGCCTGGACACGGATCCTAGATGACGAAGTGGTTTATGATTACGGCGCCTGATTCGAATCCTAGATGGCGAAGTGGTTTATGTTTACGGCGTCTGGACACGGGTCCTAGATGACGAAGTGCTTTATGTTTACGGCGTCTGGACAAAGGTCCTAGATGACGAAGTGCTTTATGTTTACGGCGTCTGGACAAAGGTCCTAGATGGCGAAGTGGTTTATGATTACGGCGCCTGACACGAATCCTAGATGGCGAAGTGGTTTATGTTTACGGCGCCTGGACACGGGTCCTAGATGACGAAGTGCTTTATGTTTACGGCGTCTGGACAAAGGTCCTAGATGACGAAGTGCTTTATGTTTACGGCGTCTGGACAAAGGTCCTAGATGGCGAAGTGGTTTATGATTACGGCGCCTGGACACGGATCGTAGATGGCGAAGTGGTTTATGATTACGGCGCCTGGACACGGATCCTAGATGACGAAGTGGTTTATGATTACGGCGCCTGGACACGGATCCTAGATGGCGAATTGGTTTATGATTACGGCGCCTGGACACGGGTCCTAGATGACGAAGTGGTTATGATTACGGCGCCTGGACACGTATCCTAGATGGCGAAGTGGTTTATGATTACGGCGCCTGGACACGGATCCTAGTTGGCGAAGTGGTTTATGATTACGGCGCCTGGACACGGATCGTAGATGGCGAAGCGGTTTATGATTACGGCGCCTGGACACGGATCCTAGATGACGAAGTGGTTTATGATTACGGCGCCTGATTCGAATCCTAGATGGCGAAGTGGTTTATGTTTACGGCGTCTGGACACGGGTCCTAGATGACGAAGTGCTTTATGTTTACGGCGTCTGGACAAAGGTCCTAGATGACGAAGTGCTTTATGTTTACGGCGTCTGGACAAAGGTCCTAGATGGCGAAGTGGTTTATGATTACGGCGCCTGACACGAATCCTAGATGGCGAAGTGGTTTATGTTTACGGCGCCTGGACACGGGTCCTAGATGACGAAGTGCTTTATGTTTACGGCGTCTGGACAAAGGTCCTAGATGACGAAGTGCTTTATGTTTACGGCGTCTGGACAAAGGTCCTAGATGGCGAAGTGGTTTATGATTACGGCGCCTGGACACGGGTCCTAGGTGGCGAAGTAGATTATGATTACGGCGTCTGGACAAAGGTCCTGGGTGGCGAAGTGGTTTATGTTTACAGCGCCTGGACACGGATCCTAGATGGAGAAGTGGTTTATAATCACGGTGCCTGTAAATGATATTTTATGTCCCGTAACGATTTTTGTCGCTTCTATAAGACGGCTGATTAGTAGGATGATAGAATCTCGCCGACATCCGGCAAGCAAACAAACACACTTCTGTATATAAAGATTTAAGATAGGGATGGAAACCTGGCTGAAAGAAGCTGTCATGACTGCTTAATCAAGGATAGTAAAATAGATAGACACATTCAACAATAGTTTCTTAAAAACATAAAAATATAGAAAATAAAGACTTTTTAATAGTTATATAATATAACATAACATTCATAATGAATCACATTATATTATATTTAACATAATCTGAGGTGTGACAAAAACCAGGTAATAGAAATCGAAAATTAAATATTATTTGACGAAGATGTCAATAATGCACTCTGATTATTGACACTGTAAACATTTGCTTAACTTGTTAGGGCCTATTTAATCACCTTATATTGTTGAAACTACTTCAAACAAGGTACAAAAATGATAAAGATTAGAATGAATGATCGATAACTTCGTCGTTTTAATATCAGTCAACTTCTAAAAATTTACAAATAAGATTATGGCAAAATAAACATATAACATGTCACTATTATTATTTTTAGATTTACGTGATGTTAATTCAGAAATTTGATCACGGATTAAATATAATTTTTTAACATTACAGGTAGAGTTTAGGACTTACCATTGTATACAAATTATATATCTTCACCTGCACCGAAAAGACGGCCAAAGAAATGTTCTCAATAGGAAATATATCGACGTGTGTGTGTGTGTGTGTGTACATATCCCCATATTCGAGGTCCAGGTATCGGTTTGCACACCTTTTCTTCGAGGTCCATTGCCAAATCGAGGTCCGAAAATCGGACCTCGAATTTACTTTAGCTCTAGAAATAGTTAAAAGTAAAAAATGCATTTATTGTTAAATAAAAATGCATTTTTTAAACAGGACCTCAAATCCGGGTAGTATGCCAACCCTAATCGTGTGAAAGTGTGTGAGTAGTTCCGAAAAATCCCGCCTGTTGGCTACATACCTTAAACTCGGGAACACACACTTTTCATTTTGACCAATCACAATCGATAAGTAACCCGAATGAAGTAGACTTTACGTATATAGTGTCCGAAAACCGTAACCTTATCTAAATATTATTCAAAATATAAAAATCTCCAAAAATATTAGTACTTGTTAGATATGACTTTATATATTCATACTTAGTCTGAATAATATTAAAAAATATTTAAAATTATTTATTTAAATGTACCTCGTGGAACATCGTAGTACTTCGTAGTACCTCGGACCCTGTCCGAACGTTACAGTTTCACTCGGATTTTCAGGTTTGATGTAGTTTAAGCGGTAAAACATAAAAAATGCCGCGAGGAAAACGAAGACTGGAAAGAAAACAGCAACTGACAGATCAGGTAAAAACCCATTTATATGGAAGACCTCGAATAATGTGTGTATTAGATTATGGCGAAGTCAGTGCCAAGTGTGGGCTACGTGTTATTTGAAGATTATTGGGGTCTACACCAGTGTGTCGCCTTCTGTTTGCGTGATAATTTTGATTTTCATGTGGATATAGCCAGATGTCGGCTAAGGCCTAGATTGTTTCTGTTTTCAACAAATTCTTTCACTGCACTGGCTTTTTTTACGTTCAGAGTCGGAATAAAGAGTTACTTCATAAATATTCTTCAGCCAAGTTTATCCGTTTCAAGAAGCTCGAGATACAACTGCTTTAGTTTCAAGTCCAACGCATGAATAATGCAAGTGAAATTCTTTTCAATATGTAGAGTCCAATTTTCAATTTATTATCATTTTTTCCCACATTGTGATTATTGTAACATAATCTTTAGTTTATTCATTAGTGTCCAGATAAACAGTTGAATTTAAGCTGCAATACAGACCTATCAAAGTTAGACACTTGGCTAACGGAAAGGAGCAGAAGTTCTGCTGCCAAGGGGCTGAGAAACTCAGATAGGGATAGCTTGTGGTCAATAAGCTATCTATTTCTCAGCAACTACCCAGCATTAGGCTGTCAACAGCTCTGCAGCTTATTTGGTCTTTTGGCAGCCAAGCTCGGCCTCTATCTAACAAGTGTTCAAGCTTGTAGATTTATTTGAATGTAGTAGTTCTATTGTATAATTTACACCAAAAAAAAGAAGAAGGAATAAATCAAGGATGAATTTAATATAATAGTAATAATTTCCACTCGATCATAGGTATTAAATTCCACTGGAATTATGAAGTGAATTTGAAGTTCTATTGAGTCTGTAGAATAACAGATGCACATCCATCACTTTGTTTGAAGCATTGTGGTTATGGTACTGGAAAAAGAATAAAAACAATGTGATTATGGTCCTCTTTAAACCCAGGAACAAACAAATACAGATCCTGGGTAATTATTTCTGATTGAAATACCCATCTATGAAAAGCTTTTATATGCAAGAATTATAATTTATGTGATCATGTGATATGATATCCTTGGTGTAAGCAAAGGTAGGAGGGGGGTTCAGTTTGTTGAATGTTGTTAATGTTGTATGTTGCATCAGCAATTAATGATGAGATGCAATTATTTCTGATTTGCATTTACTGTGTGATTCAAAACTTTGTTGATCATTTGCACCAAAAGTATTTTATTAAACATTATGAAATTCATAATGTTTTTACATGTACAATAATAATATATACAAAATTTTGGGCTTGTATGTTAAACACAGACTTGTGTGGTAGAGAGAAACTGGTATCACATCATTTTATCTGTATCACATTATTTAGTATGAAGCATGCAGCTCAGTTGGTAGAGAGTTGGACTCCAAACCCAAGGGTCAAGGGTTCAAATCCTGAGCATTTCATATTTTGACCTTAAGCAAGTTACTTCATTTCGCATTACTGCTGACTTACCTAGTGACAGGGGACAGACAGGAAGGTCAGCAACCTCTGCATCTGCTGACTTGGTGAGCTAGCACCTATCAGTCACCTACAGTGGGCGCTAGTACAACACATACACACATATAGCAGATACTTCAACCAGTTAAAGGACGTGCTGATCACGCATCGCCTCAACATTATTTATATTCAAGTGTTAAGCTGGACATTCTGGTGAATTAGCTAAAGATTAATCCAGTAAGTAAAAGTTGCCTTCCTCTAACAATAAGACATTGTTGGGAAATAAACATTGCAGAAAATGCAGTTATTATACTGGTACTGTAACAAGCCAACCAGTAGAAGCCCACTGCTTGGAAAAACCCCTTCCTTCTGCAATGAGATGCCTTGGGTGCCTTAACCACTTGGCAACCATTACACCAGGCTTAAGGGGGAGTTGTCATATCCCCAGAATTTAGTTTGTTAGCATTACAAGCACTAACCTGGATAACAACAAATATAATAATTGTTTCTGTCTTATTATTAGCCATTATTAAGTTATTCCTTAAAAAAATTATAGTAGACAAAACATTGACCTTGTTACACAGATATTAGCAGAAGTGTGGGAAGGTGATCTTCTGGTATTAAAAAATATAATCTTTTGATAAAATAGAAATTACATGACACATTGTTTGGTAGGGTTTGTATCTCTAGTCTGACTAGATCAGATTTTTGAGGGCTTGGTGATATATGTTAGCATGTGGCATGCTGGGCTCGAAAGTTGCCTGACTGGCTATTGAAAGTACTCAGTTTTTCTGGGTTAATGGTTGCACATCCCCTCTCCCTTTCTATTAATTTGAGGGCCTGTCTTGCTGAAGGCGAACAGTTTTGTCCCATGCAGCTGTTGGTATTGAAATGTGTTAATCTTGTCTTACCGAATTGCATACATGTATATTGTATTACAGTATGTAGACTTGCATCCCCACTGTCAAAAGCTTTACTATATTTATACTGGCTAGTCAAGATCTAATAAGACTTCATACAAGTAATGTCTTTTCAAGACCTATATATGGAATGATTAATGGACTTGTTTATAATTGTGAAAGTGTAACACAATACCAATTTATTGCATCACATGAATTATCACTATAGTATGGTGCAGTAATTTGGCCTATAAATGAAAATTTTTGGAGTTGGATTTTGCTTGCCAGGGTTTGTTGTTTTTTTCCGAGTAAGTCTGGTTTACTTCACCATCTCAGAACTGAATGCCTTGACAAATGAATTATTAGGGTAGTGAAAAAATCTTGACAGGTATAAAGCACCGTTAATATATAACTCTATTCTACCATTCCAGAATTAAAAAATTCAATAAAAGTATTTTGACTGCTGCATAAAACACCATTACTGCACTCCACCATCCAAGCACTAACAGTCTTGATACAAGTGGGGCCTCGGTGGCCGAGTGGTCTAAAGAGCACGTTTACGGATCACAGCGCCTCTCACCGCCTGGGTTCGAATCCCACTCGGGACAAATCCTAGTGTGAGAAAGTTTGTCATTTTGCTTGCCAAAGGTCGGTGGTTTTCTCCGGGCACTCCAGTTTCCTTCACCATCCCAGAACTGACTGCCTCGAAATAATTGAAAGATTCTTTGACAGGGGCATAAAACACCATTACTCCACTCCTCCACCCCACCTTTGATACAAGTAAAAGAATCTTCACAAGGGGTTAAATTATCATTACTTCACTCCACCTTCCCAGAACTGACTGTCTTGATATAAGTGAAAGAATTTTGACAGGAGTGTAAAACATTACTTCGCTTAGCCATCCAAAAACTGACTCTTGATATAAGTGAAAGAATCTTGACTGGAATGTAAAACACCATAACCCTGACTACTATCTTATTACTGGGCAAAATAGCAGTTCATTTGCCTTGCATGAAATTTGCCAGTGAAAAGGAAGATCCCCAATGAAGTTCTGGGGTTGTATGTCTTGTATCAAGGCCATGATAGAGATTAATTGTTATATGTAAAATTGCGAGGGAATGTCCTGTTGTGTGTTGCCCTAGTTTGATGTATTTAGGTTTGAGAGATTAAGGATTAAGGATCTAATTTCAGTTTGAGACTCTTTCTTTTTAAATTTTTTCAGACAGATTTGCAAGTTGAGGAGCATCAACAATTTTTACCTAAAAGACGCATGAAGTCTGAAGATATAGCTAGAAAATGGCTTATGTTTGATGTTGATCCAGATGGATTGATCATCTCCTTTATTGATGACATTAAAGGTAAAATATTTTAATGACATTTTAGGATTAATTTTGTTATTGTACATTACTCATTAGGACCCATCCTCTAGCTTTCCCTTATTCTTTATCACCTTCAGTAATATTTCTTAATGAAAATACAATTTACATTTTCTTTTTTCAATTAAGACTCAAAAAAATTTAAAAAGTAACCCAGCCTCTTGAGTTTTTCAAACATCTTTGACTTATTTTATTTATTTTTAGGGTATGGGGTTTTCACAACGAGGAACATTTATAAAAATGAATATATCGCTGATTATGTTGGAGATTGTATATCTCAGGAGGAGGCTCAAAAAAGGGAAAAACTATATGCACGGAGACAACGGAATGCTAAGTATCCCAGATGTTACATGTATTATTTCAGGCACAATGAAAAATATTTTTGGTGAGTATCATTATGTATGAATTCTTTCCTTTTCACAAAAATTAAATATTCTTTGTAAAATTCTGGCGTTCCTTCTCTTGCAATTTGTTTATTAAATACCATTGTTATCTCCCAGTCTCACTTCAGTAATTAAAAGTGATCTCAATCTTTTGTGTCCATGCATCTAATTACCTGTGTTTGTAGGTTTTAGCAAGATGAAGTATGATTAATTTGTCATTGGTGGCCAGTCTGTCCCACAGAAGTGATCTAGAGCAATGTTATAGGTCATCCGAGGGTATGGATGAGATTTTCCAAATGGTGTGGGAAACTCAAAAATAACGGGGTGGAAAGTAGCAGTATGGGTAGTTCAGTTGGTAGAGCACTCGTCTGTAGTGCAGGAGGTCCTGGATAGGGGTGGGTATTTGCCCAAAAATTGCAATACATATTGCAATATATTTCCAAGTTACTCAGTGCTTTAAAATATTTTGTTTACTTATGAATGAAACAGGCATATAAGTTCGGGTGATGAATGAGAGTGTGTGAAGTCAGATTAATCAGTGCCCTCCTCCTCCTCCACCCCCACTCCCCAGCATATTTTATAGTCTCTGCACTTGTCGAAAATGCTCTGACATTTTTGTCCTTTTCCTTTGTATTTAACAAGTTTGACTTCATCATCTGCATTTATCAGTTATATATGATATAAACAAAGTGAGTGTATCTCAGAGGTGCTTTATTTTGGGTCAACAAATGTATGTGGATGACAAACACTTACGAGATATAGATTATATTATAACCTGTGCTGCTGACAAGAAAATAATGGTGGTAAAATGTAATCTACTGAATCATATATTTATTTCCGTGGTATACCAGTTTACAATTTTACTTATCAGTATATTGTATTGATCCTACAATATCGCATACCCCTATTACCGGATTTGATCCCCAGTCCGACTCTGCTTTTTCTCCTTCCTGTTACACATTCATGTTATAAGTTATTTATCATAATAAGAGCTAGAATATCAGGTGAGCAAATCAGGTGTGTTGGACCTCTTGTTGACTTAAACACATGCCACCTAAATAATAGTACACTATTAAGTGCCAATATTTGTCAAACTGTAAAGCCCTAATCAATTACTCTCTATGAATATCCTTTGTAGTATCGATGGTACAAATACCAAGGGACGAGCTGGTCCTCTAGTAAATGATTGCATAATAGAAGAAAATGCAAATTGTAAAATGAAGAAAATAACATTTCGTGGGAAAATCCATCTTTGCCTCTTTGCTACAAGAGATATTCATCCAAATGAAGAACTATTATATGACTATGGCTCAGGAGAAGAATACTGGTGGCGAAAGGTAAAATGATTAAAAGTTTTTTATTTATAGAGGACATTTTGTATAGAAAAAATTTACTCAAAGTTATATTTTAAGGAATTGAAAATTTTTTAGATAAGGTTCAATCCATAATGTTTTATAATCACATGTCCAAAAATCCCAAGATGACAGCATGACACAGCAGTCAAAGCTAGCTGTTCATTTTTTGTACTTCATGTTACCAAAATATAGCTGGCAGTTCAAGTAATATATGAAACATGAAATGCTTATTAATTTATTTTATGAACAATGGTAATGAACTAAAAAATGAAGGCAAAGTTAAAACTTTAATTATAAACACTTATATCGGTACTTATATCCCATGTTAAATATTTATGTTACCTACTTTATTTTAAAAAGAATGTCACAAAAACAGTCCCTAATTAATACATTTTGTTTACCTGAAGGCAATACAGGTAAATGTTACCTTGTTTTTGAAGCCATTTAGAGATCATGGCGGCTTCTGTGTTTGATATGTTGGAGTTAATTATATATATAATTATATGTTAAAGACATCACTTTATAACTAAATTAGGTACTTGGAACATAAAACAACTTATGTCAATTTAAATTATAAGCACTGGCTGTTATAGACAGGTAAATGATGACTTTAGGACTAAAATGTAGTGGCCACTAACTACACGAGACAGGTGACCACCATGGATAGGTGAAATAAATAGCAAAAGTGATTGGGAGTGGACAAAACTGACCACTATATAGACAGGAAGTTAAGGACAGGTGTTGTTATAGACAGGTTTGATTGTACATGTAAAGAATAATTCTTCAAATTATTAATACATTACTGAAATTTATTTCAGTCTTTTCTAAAAAACAATTCCTGTGGTAACGGTAAGCTTT
Source organism: Tegillarca granosa (assembly GCA_029721355.1). Lineage (NCBI taxonomy): Eukaryota > Metazoa > Mollusca > Bivalvia > Arcoida > Arcidae > Tegillarca > Tegillarca granosa. The sequence continues at coordinate 935,347 of CM056603.1, forward strand.
ACAGTATGTGTTATTGGTTTAAATTTATGTTGTTTTGTTTATTACTTTTGTTTATTTAATATTTCGTTTTTATTTTTTCTTTATTATAATAGAATTTGGCTCCCTGTTCATTAAAAGTAAATGACATGCTGTTGGGTAGAGTTACCAAAGGTTAATAGATATTGTAAATGGTTTAACAATGTTTGTACATATAATTCATACATATATCAGAAAAAAATTTCCTGTAACTTTCTTTAAATTCCATGTTTATGTAAAAAAATTCATTCATTATATGTGTAATTGTCAGAGGTCCTAGTGCCTTAGAATCATACACAGTACTTGTTTGTTTAACTATGGTTGTTATCATGGGACTTTGTACACTTTTGTACCATTCATAGTATGTGTGATTGTCAGATGTCCTAATGCCTCAGAATCATACAGAGTACTTGTTTGTTTAACTATGGTTGTTATCATGGGACCTTTGTAACATTCATAATATGTGTGATTGTCAGAGGTCCTAATGCCTCAGAATCATACACAGTACTTGTTTGTTTAACTATGGTTGTTATCATGGGACTTTTGTACACTTTTGTAACATTCATAATATGTGTAATTGTCAGAGGTGCTAGTGCCTCAGAATCATACACAGTACTTGTATGTTTAACTTTGGTTGTTATCATGGGACTTTTGTACCATTCATAATATGTGTAATTGTCAGAGGTCCTAATGCCTCAGAATCATACACAGTACTTGTATGTTCAACTATGGTTGTTATCATGGGACTTTTGTAAACTTTTGTAACATTCATAATATGTGTGATTGTCAGAGGTGCTAGTGCCTCAGAATCATACACAGTACTTGTATGTTTAACTATGGTTGTTATCATGGGACTTTTGTAACATTCAAAATATGTGTGATTGTCAGAGGTCCTAGTGCCTCAGAATCATACACAGTACTTGTATGTTCAACTATGGTTGTTATCATGGGACTTTGTACACTTTTGTACCATTCATAGTATGTGTGATTGTCAGATGTCCTAATGCCTCAGAATCATACACAGTACTTGTTTGTTTAACTATGGTTGTTATCATGGGACTTTTGTACACTTTTGTAACATTCATAATATGTGTAATTGTCAGAGGTGCTAGTGCCTCAGAATCAAACACAGTACTTGTTTGTTTAACTATGGTTGTTATCATGGGACTATTGTACACTTTTGTACCATTCATAATATGTGTAATTGTCAGAGGTGCTAGTGCCTCAGAATCATACACAGTACTTGTATGTTTAACTTTGGTTGTTATCATGGGACTTTTGTACCATTCATAATATGTGTAATTGTCAGAGGTCCTAATGCCTCAGAATCCTACACAGTACTTGTTTGTTCAACTATGGTTGTTATCATGGGACTTTTGTAACATTCATAATATGTGTAATTGTCAGAGGTCCTAGTGCCTCAGAATCAAACACAGTACTTGTTTGATCAACTATGGTTGTTACTATGGGACTTCTGTAACATTCATAATATTTGTAATTATAAGAGGTCCTATCAACAGCTGCAAATATAGTTTACATTTTTTACTTATTTAAACATACTGTTTGTATTGAAGTCGTGTGTAGACTATTAAATACTTAACGGAAAACTATTTTTGAAAATAAGTGTGTAATCTTCTTTGATGCAGGAACACATGGGTTTAAACCCTGGTAAGATTTATGGCTGTAAAATTTGAGATACTACGTGGTCATCATCTTGTGCTTGACATTCGCATGCTACTTTAGAGTATCCACTGTCTGACGCAGTATTATTATATTCATTATTGTGATCATTATGATGTGGTAAGCTTGTTTGTGGCATACCGACTTGCTGAGCTAAACACCTAAAACAGACTAAGTGCACACTAAAGTCAAACATTGCCTCTCTATGTGTTTGTTTGTGTCCTTGAACACTACTTTGTAAACTTGTTATACCCCCTCCAATGAAGTTGATGTGGAAAGTAAAGATGAGTTCTATCTGTAAGTCTGTTTTAAATGTTAAGTTTTTCAAAAGTGGATGGAGCAGGGGATCTGAATGACAATGTCTACTTGTTCTTATTGTAGAGGACAATTCCTTGTCTATATCCAGTGCCCCCAGTAGCAAAGATGGACAGTCCCTTGAAATGATAAAACAAGGATCTCAACTTGAGCACAGCTTGGTTTCTGATGCATCCAAGCTTGATTTAAAGGACAACATGGACATTATAGAGTGTGAAAAAAACATAGACATGAAAACAGTTGATGAAGTCAATGTATCCAAAATGAAAGGTCTGATTTTAATTATATTTGTTGAACATTTATCCTTGTGTTTAGCAAGTAAGACAGTTTTTAATATATGTAGTAGGGTACTCTATTAAAGGGGTCTCCAACTAACAGTAACATGTGTATTGAAGCGAGGCCCAGTACCAGATATAACAAAGATAATTGTGTGATGTTTTGAGGACACCTCTGATGGAACTCTCTTAAACACAGACACACATATACACCTGCACACTTTGTGTTTTATAGATTAAAATCAAGTATTATTTTATTGCAATATGAATATGAGTATTAGTCCACAAATGGGACAGTAGGTTTGCACGTCTTCCACAACACACATTTTCCTGACTTTTTTCTAAACACTTGCAGGTATAGAATTAATATTTGATACGTGAGTCCACCACAACAAGTTATAGATCAAGTTTTAGTTTTGTACTGGTTCAATGATTTCTGATGAAATAATTGGCCTTGGTCTTTTGAATATTATGAAACAAACATAGTAGGCTTAATCAGGGTAAATGCATTGCTATGAATTCCATAAAGAACATGTATGCCTATTATTTCATCTAACTTTTAACAAAACTTGTATTGACATCTTAAGATCAGTCCATTTTGTGAATTTCAAGTTATGAACATGTTCATCTAACTATTGGTCCATTTGCCTATCCTTTCATTTTTTTCATAACACTTGTATTTACATTTCCTCCTAAATCTCTTATTGGATTTTATTAAAACTTTGGGGTGTGACAAGCATAGTTCTGCATGACACATTATAAACATGAATGTGTTGCTGTCCGTCCGTCCTTCAGTAACAGTACACATTGACAGGGACATTCATTACCTTGCATTACAGTTCTCCAATGAGCATGCTTATATTGTGATGAATGTGCTTTATTTTACAGAGGACAATTCCTTGTCTATATCCAGTGTCCCCAGTAGCAAAGATGGACAGTCCCTTGAAATGATAAAACAAGGATCTCAACTTGAGCACAGCTTGGTTTCTGATGCATCCAAGCTTGATTTAAAGGACAACATGGACATTATAGAGTGTGAAAAAAACATAGACATGAAAACAGTTGATGAAGTCAGTGTATCCAAAATGAAAGGTTTGATTTTACTTATATCTGTTGAACATTTATTGTTGCAATTTTGTTATAGAGATTGGTTGGTTGGATTAGTTTTTAACAATGCATCAGAAATTTTTCAGCCATTCACAATGAGAGCAAGTTTATAAATCTCTAAGTAATAATCTCAGAAAACAGTTTGTGTATGAATGAGATGAGCGAGTGTGTTTATGGTCTGCATTGTACTAGCAAGCACTCCACTCCCCCAATACTCCTGGCACTGGGAGAACCAGTTGGTACTCTATCCTCTTAATAATGAGTGCCTGATGAGGAAGCAGTATCTCAGTTTTTAAAGTCTTACTTATAACCCAACCGGGGTTTGAACCCAAGACCTCTGGCTCTCAAGGTGGATGCTCAACCCCAGATCCATCGAGGCAGTCTTGATATAAAAAGGTTACAGTCTGAATTTCATAAGAAAATTTTTCATTTGTTTTATCCAAATTTTTTCTCTGAAACTAATAGTGTACCTTTATATTGAAATCACTCCTTCTTAACTTTCTTTTACCTTTGTCCTTCTGTCAGTTCATCAGTAACATTTTGTTTAGATTTTTCTCAACAACTTCTTGCCACAGACACTTGATATATTTACACAAGCTTTGTATTGGTATACTATTATGTGGGATCTATTTTTAATAGCAGGGGTAACACTAGTTAGCTAAACATGTAGATCAAGATTTTATTGTGTATTGTTGTTATTACATACTGTTTAGACCTTTATGTTTTATTTTTCCAGTTGTGTTATCTTTTACAATTGGTTATACATTAATTAATTAAGAGAAGTTTATAGTAGGTACATTGTATATCACGAATAGTGAAGTACTCCATTGGAAAACTGATATTTGATTACAAATCTAGCACTCCAAAACACAGTGATAAACAGTCTTTTTGGTTCATTTCTGAAAAAATTATAAATGGAATGGTTATCAATGACATGAATATATTTTCAGATCATCCTTGTTTGCATTGTGGACTTGTATATTTAAGAAAAACAAATCTTGACAGACATGTGGAAACTTGTCATAAACGTGAGTTTATCATTAATGCTCTATATCTATTGTCTATAATAATTTTATTATTTAATGATATGGCAATATGTTTCACACCATATTAAAAAAAATGATAATTCTCAGTTCTTAAAACTTTTTTTATTCACTGTGAAAGCATGATTGGCATGATAATGCTACTTTTGTCCACTTCATGAAATTTAGTCTTGTAGAATTCTACAAGTATAATTTATATAATTTACAGATGTAAATGATGACAATGATGGTCTTAGAAGTGATGGTTCAGAAAACTTTGATGTTGCTGATGATGATGAAAGAGATAAAGACTATGTACCAGATGATGATTCTCAGTCAGGTATAAAAGTACATAACTTTTTTGTTTTTTGGCCTAAAGCAGTTTGGCTTGTTCACACAGTTTCTGTGTAAAGTGTCTGTGGGAGTATGCTTGTCTGAAGTATATTGACTGAATTTGATACTTGTAGATCCTTTTAGTCCCACTGATCACATGCTTGTAAAAGACACCCCATTAAACACTATAACTTATCTCATTCAGACAAAAAAATGTTCTTACATGTACATTAATCCCAATTTTAATAAACTTGTTCAAAGGGAATGTAGCTAAAAAAAATTTGCTTATGGAATATTTATCAACTTTAAAACCAACTTACCAATGGGATTTGCCATTGTACCACATGGTCAAGACCTTATAATGTTTGTGAGGAATGTTTTAGACATTATGTGATTCCATATCCAGTGGAAATAACACTTCTGCACAAACATTATGCAGGATCACATGGTAAGCTGGCAAAACCCAGTAAATGAAAGTGCAGTAGTTAGTTAATAATAATTTTCTAATTTAAGATGTTGATAGTATGCTGACATCAGATATATGTATAAATGATGTACGGGACAAATCACAGGACTTTGCTCCAGATTCAAGTGATTCATTCATGTCAGACACATATCCAGCTTTAAAACCCAATTTAGTTGGTAAGTAAAATTTCATTAAGGGTTTATAATAGTGTCTGTAAAGGAAGAAGGATAGGTCCCATTCTACATGACATACTATTGATCATTCAGTGAATATTTTCATTTTATTACTATGTCATTTGCTGATTTGAGTTATTTCAGTTCAACATTGTGATTTTTAACTGTTTATTATCAGAATATTGAACATTTATTGAATTTAAAAGAACACTTAGATTTTAATTTAGTCTTCAGGGTTTGTTTTTGTTATAAAAATTCAAACAAAACTTTTCTGAGATTGTAAATATTGTCTTGTGGATAATATTTTGTGTTGATAAGTTATTTCGTAGAATCTTGTGTTGAAATGATGATTTAGTCAAAGCAGAAGTAGCAATGTAAAATAAAGATCTTAAAAACTTTCATGGCATATTGATAAAATTCAATACATTATTTTATTATATATATATAATATACTTGGTATGTACATGAACTTAAAAAATGGTAAATAGTACAATGATCACATTGTTTTACTTTATTATTTATTGATAATATGGTAATTTCATAACATTTCAGCCACAAACAACACTCTAATGTCGGAAAATTATACAAACACAAATTTTGATGGGGCAAATGAACTTAAACAACATCCTAAGGAGTCCGAGTTAGATTTACCTGTTATTGATGTGTCAGAGCATGCTACCATGGATAAAGGTGAGCAAAATTGTGTCTGTTCCAATAGTTATAGCTGGCTTATGACATAAGTGTAAAGATCTAGTCTCATACCCCAAGAGTGGACATAAGCATGGAATGTAAAAGTTTATTTATAAAAATTTTTTTAAAATAATGGTTTTCATGTTACAAATGATGGGAAGTAACATGTAGTATAAATGCTTTCATTATGCCATACAGGATTTGTTGGCTAAATTTAGCAGTTATTGTCAAATGATCATATTAAGTTTTTTTTTTTTTTTTAGCTCACCTGAGCTGAAAGCTCAGATGAGCTATTGCTATCCATCTTCGTCCGTCGTGCGTCGTCCGTCGTGCGTCGTCCGTCGTGCGTAAACTTTTTACATTTTAATCTTCTCCTCCAAAACCACTGGGCCAAATTTAATGAAACTTGGTAACCATCATGCCTTGGTGAAGCTCTTTCAGATTTGCACAAATGAAGGAGTTATGTCCCCTTGGGGCCCCATAAGGGGGGAAATAGTGAAAAACTTTAAAAATCTTCTCCTCTGAATCTACAAGAGATATACCTTAGTTATTTCATTTATAACATCCTTAGGTCATCTATTTTCAGATTTGCACAAATGGTAGCCATGGGACTCAAAATGGGGAAATTGTGAGGCACTGAGTGGGGAATTTAATAAAAATTATATATTTGTCACTCTATCTTGAAAACTATTAACTTTTTGTATAGGCATGTATATTAGAATATTGTAGGTATTGACATGACGATCATTTTGATATATGGATCAAGGTCATATGTTGAAAGGTCAAGGTCACAGCTGCAAAAGAAGACTTAAATTGCTAAATATCTTGAAAACTATTAACATTTTGTATAGGCATGAATATTAGAATATTGTAGGTATTGACATGACGATCATTTTAATAAATGGTTCAAGGTCATATGTTGAAAGGTCAAGGTCACAGCTGCAAAAGAAGACTTAAATTGCTAATTATCTTGAAAACTATTAATGTTTTGTATAGGCATGTATATTAGAATATTGTAGGTTTTGACATGACGATCATTTTGATATATGGTTCAAGGTCATATGTTGAAAGGTCAAGGTCACAGCTGCAAAAGAAGACTTAAATTGCTAAATATCTTGAAAACTATTAATGTTTTGTATAGGCATGTATATTAGAATATTGTAGGTTTTGACATGATGATCATTTTGATATGGTTCAAGGTCATATGTTGAAAGGTGAAGGTCACAGCTGCAAAAAAAAAACTTAAATTGCTAATTATCTTGAAAACTATCAACTTTTTGTATAGGCATGTATATTAGAATATTGTAGGTTTTGACATGACGATCATTTTGATATATGGTTCAAGGTCATATGTTGAAAGGTCAAGGTCACAGCTGCAAAAGAAAACTTAAATTGCTAATTATCTTGAAAACTATTAATGTTTTGTATAGGCATGTATATTAGAATATTGTAGGTTTTGACATGACGATCATTTTGATATATGGTTCAAGGTCATATGTTGAAAGGTCAAGGTCACAGCTGCAAAAGAAGACTTAAATTGCTAAATATCTTGAAAACTATTAATGTTTTGTATAGGCATGTATATTAGAATATTGTAGGTTTTGACATGATGATCATTTTGATATGGTTCAAGGTCATATGTTGAAAGGTGAAGGTCACAGCTGCAAAAAAAAAACTTAAATTGCTAATTATCTTGAAAACTATCAACTTCTTGTATAGGCATGTATATTAGAATATTGTAGTTATTGACATGACGATCATTTTGATATATGGTTCAAGGTCATATGTTGAAATGTCAAGGTCACAGCTGCAAAAGAAGACTAAAATTGCCAATAATCTTGAAAACTTTCAACTTTTTGTATAGGCATGTATATTAGAATATTGTAGTTATTGACAGGACAATCATTTTGATATATGGTTCAAGATCATATGTTGAAAGGTCAAGGTCACAGCTGCAAAAAAGACTTAAAGACTTAAATTGCTAAATATCTTGAAAACTATTAATGTTTTGTATAGGCATGTATAATAGAATATTGTAGGTATTGACATGACGATCATTTTGATAAATGGTTCAAGGTCATATGTTGAAAGGTCAAGGTCACAGCTGCAAAAGAAGACTTAAATTGCTAATTATCTTGAAAACTATTAATGTTTTGTATAGGCATGTATATTAGAATATTGTAGGTATTGACATGACGATCATTTTGATATATGGTTCAAGGTCATATGTTGAAAGGTCAAGGTCACAGCTGCAAAAGAAGACTTAAATTGCTAAATATCTTGAAAACTATTAATGTTTTGTATAGGCATGTATATTAGAATATTGTAGGTATTGACATGATGATCATTTTGATAAATGGTTCAAGGTAATATGTTGAAATGTCAAGGTCACAGCTGCAAAAGAAGACTTAAATTGCTAATTATCTTGAAAACTATCAACTTTTTGTATAGGCATGTATATTAGAATATTGTAGGTTTTGACATGATGATCATTTTGATATATGGTTCAAGGTCATATGTTGAAAGGTCAAGGTCACAGCTGCAAAAGAAGACTTAAATTGACAATAATCTTGAAAACTATCAACTTTTTGTATAGGCATGTATATTAGAATATTGTAGTTATTGACAGGACAATCATTTTGATATATGGTTCAAGATCATATGTTGAAAGGTCAAGGTCACAGCTGCAAAAAAGACTTAAAGACTTAAATTGCTAAATATCTTGAAAACTATTAATGTTTTGTATAGGCATGTATAATAGAATATTGTAGGTATTGACATGACAATCATTTTGATAAATGGTTCAAGGTCATATGTTGAAAGGTCAAGGTCACAGCTGCAAAAGAAGACTTAAATTGCTAAATATCTTGAAAACTATTAACTTTTTGTATAGGCATGTATATTAGAATATTGTAGGTATTGACATGACAATCATATATATTTTGAGGTCATATATGTTCAGAGGTCAAGGACATAGCTACATAAGTATACTGAAATTGATTTATGATTTGGAAATTATTCATTGCACTACAGTTACTTCATGCATATTATATAAGCTACTTATAAATGAAATGTGAGTGGATATATTTCTGATTAAGTTTTGTGGGAGTTCTTAACTTGAGAAAACTTTTAAAGTTTCTGTACTTAATATATTGTCTATTGCACTTTGCAAACTGCATTGGACAATATCTTCAGGTGAGCGTTAAGGTCCATGGGCCTCTTGTTTTTTTTTTTTTTTTTTTTTTTTTTTCCCATCTGACAACTCTTGTTACTTAAGCCATCACCTACATGAATGCAGTAAATACATGTATGTTGGTTCTGTCAGATCAGTTGCTCTATTTTTCATGATCAGTTTTGTGCACTTAATGACCAAGGAATTGTCTGATTGGAATAAAATGTTTCCATTGGTGACACCATATTTGAAAAATTCTTTAATTTTTCAGGAAAAATAACTGTGTCAGTGACAAATAATGATGGCCGAAGACATTGGGACAGAAAAGAAGCTTGTTTATACTGTGATGAACGTCCCACTAACTTACGGCGTCATTTATTCAGACGTCATTCAAGTGAAAAAGAGGTTGCAATAGTTATGAGTTACCCAAAAAAATCCTCTGCAAGAAAAGCAGGACTTGAAAAAATTAGAAAAACTGGAAATTTCTACCACAATGCTAAAGTGAGAGAGTTAGGAGAAGGTGATTTCCTAGTTGTTAAAAGACCAAGCTCCAAAAAACAAGAAAACTATACCTTTAAAAATTTTGCACCATGTGTATTCTGCAAAGGCTACTATTTAGAATCAGATATATGGCAACACTATAAAATATGCAGTTTTAAAGACAGTGTCACTTTTGATACTGATGAATGTAATACAATGACTTCCATAGGGAGTCTAAGGGCAAGTAGAATTCTGGCAGAGAGCATGAGTCTATCAAATGATGTAGCAACAGAAAAAGGAAAACTATTTGCTAACATGAAATCTGATAACATTTCTCAAACATGCAAGGAGGATCCAATTATTTCTAAATTTGGTTTAAGGATGTTTGCCTCTAAAGGATCCCAGCAAATCACTTACATCAGATGCAAAATGAGAGAAATGGCTAGACTTTTATTAAAAGTAAGAGAAGAAATTAATGATAATAAAGTTAATCTAAAAGATCTTCTTACACCAGACAAATTTGAGTATATTATTAATGCCATTTATGCAGAATGTAAATACTCTCAAAGTCATGAGAGTGGGAATTTTGAAATACCTAGTTTGGCTTTAAAAATTGGACATTCTCTTAGAAAGTGCTGCTACATTAAGATGAGTCAGTGTATGAAGGACAAAGATGAAGATGGGGAAAAAGAAGCTGAAAAGTTGATAAAATTGCTAATAATGGAATATTCTGACAGGGTAAGCTCCATTGCTTTGCAGACATTGAATTCTTCACGCAGACAAAAATCAAAAGCCTTACCTCTGACAAATGATATTGTCACTTTTCAAAAATTTATAAAGGAAAAGGTGATATCCCTTAGTCAAGACTTGACAACATGTGAAGAAGAGGATTTTGCTTATACATTTGCAAGCCTTACTAAAGCGGCATTGGCAAGAGTAATAACATTCAATAAAAGAAGGTCTGGGGAAGTTGCTTTAATGACTGTTTCAGATTTTATAAACAGAAACAGTGGTGGATCTGAAATTGGTGACATTACCAAAATGCTTTGTCCATCAGAGCAGCAGTTAGCATCAAGGTAAAATATTCTATAGTTCAAGTCAGATTTTATTGTAAGATTGTACATGTATAGAAGGGGACACGAATTATGATATGTTCTCTTTACAATTATGAGAAATAAGAATTAAGCTAAAAAGGCTGTTATCCTTTAATTGGTTTTAAAATTGTGCTTTTTGGAAAAGTAAAGTAATCTCTGCTTCTTAGCTTAATATTTTTGCAATCTTGAATAGACAAGAAAATGTCCTTGTAAAAAGTTGATATTCTATGATATATATCTTTCTTCAAAGCATATGTTTTGATCTGTTTTTAGATTCTGATTCAGAAAATGTAATGGGGGCATGGTGTCAAGTAGTTAAGACATAGGCATACAAATTCAAGGTCTCTCACTGCTGTGGATTTGACTCCTGGTTAGACTCACATGTGGGAAAGAGGTTTTTCCTTCTTGTTGGCTCTTACTGGTTAGCTCAGTGTCAGTATAATGTAACTGATTGGCGTGTAGTGTTAATCTGCTACATTGTATGTCAGTAAACTAGCACTATAAAAGTCACCATCAGCATTCATTCACTCACTCCCAAAATGTAATACATGTAGTATATTTCTTACCAGTTTAGCATGTTGTCAGATTGTTGCCCCATCTACATTTTAAATACCAGCAAATGGCAATTCCAAAACTTAGAGTTTGTATTGCAAGGTCATAATTCTACAAAACAATCGAGTGAGAATTCCATGGTTCACAGCTATACTGCTATATTGTTATACCCTTTTACTTTATTAATTGTTAAGCTTATCTGAGCACAAATGGCAAAGGGAGCTTTTAAACTGATTGATAACTGCTATACTGTAAATCAGAAAATAATCATGTAGTCTCCTCCATAAATTCAACTTTTGATGGATGTCTTTCAAAATCTTTTAATGAAGGTTGGAGTTGATGAAAATTAGAGGGAAAAGAGATAGGACAGTGCCTGTGATATTGACAAAGGATCAAACTGATGCTTTGACACTATTATCAGATGAAGATAACAGGAAAAGGGCAGGAGTGCAGGAAAAAAATAGCTTTGTATTCCCTAGGGGGAGATTGAGTTTGAACAATTTAAGAGGATATGATGCAGTAGAATCAATGGTAAGAGAGGCAGACTTGACAGAACCAAAGACCTTTAAAAGCACTGGCCTGAGGAAATATGTAGCTACAGTATCACAGGTTTGTTTTTTATCTCCTGAAACCAAACCTATCAGCAAAACTAACTGCTTCTCAAATTTGATGGTAATTTATGTGAAATGCCACATTTTTAGGGGGAGATGGATGGGAGCATTGTGTTTCTTTATCACGAGGCAGAACTCTATTTTCATTAAATTTTATACTTAACTTTTATCATTACACTGTCAAGGCATGAGTAAGTTGTTTTTTTTTTTAATTAGTTCAACAATTTTTCTGGCGCTTAACGTACATAAATTAAAAATAGATTAAAATGTTTTGTAAAGTTATTTAACAACAAGAAATCAACAGAACAGAAGCTCCTGGCACAATTTTACATCCCCACCCCAAACTCTTTTTCCTTTGGGCTTGTTATTTACCAAAAATGTAAGGCATTTTCTGCCATTTTTGTCATACAGAACATGTGTAACAGCAAAATTGCCTAGAAAAAAGAAACATTGTAAATATAAACATTAATATCATAGCAGTTATCATATTGTTTCATGTTTGTGTTTGTTTTGGGTAGAGAACCAGTAATTTGAAATTCATTGATCCATCAATTTCAACCAACATTAGCAACATAAAATTGCTAAATCTAAAAATTATGTTTGCTATTTGAAAAGTATTTGTGAATTTTTATTTTCATTTTCTCAGGTTTTGGATATGAGTGATAATGAACTTGATTGGTTGGCAAGCCATTTAGGACATGACATAAGGGTTCACAGAGATTTCTACAGGCTGCAGTCAGAACAGGTTGAACTTGCAAAAATATCTAAGCTCATATTTGCTGTAGATAGTGGAAAAGCTCATAAATTTCACGGAAAGAAATTAGACAACATTCAAGTAGAAGGTTTGTTATTAACTTTTGATTCTTATTTACTTGTTTTTGTCTTATCAAAAGTGTTCACACTTTGCAGATGTGGCTGCCAAACTGGGGTCATGTCCAACTGACTTTGCCAGGTGAGCTTATGGCACGGTTTGTCATGTGTCTGTGTGTACTTAATGGCCACTAGCCAATAAGCCTAAAAAACTTCTTGTCCAGAACTGCTGAGCCAATTTTCTTAAAACCTGGTAGGATTATAGCCAGTGGTTGGAAATTTCAAGTTTGTTCAAGCCATATCATTTTGGCATGCAAGATGGCTGCCACCTGCTACTGAAAATAGCAATTTTTGCCCCCAAAATATGTTTTTCAACCAAATTGATCAAAACTTGATGTTTGCATGCAACTGCATTAAAAAAAAGAGAAATTTGAGGGAAAAAAAATTGCAGAAACTTGATCCAAGATGGCCACCAGGCCTAAACTAATTCAAACTTCAAGCATCATCTCCAAGTCTGCTGGGCCATTGTTTATGAAGCTTTTGGTTTGTTCAAACCTTGAACTTTGTTAAGTGACCTAGCGTGACAAAAATCTGAATTTAATTTGATTCAACTGGCAATAATTTACAAGACTTTTGGAGGTTTTAATTTTTTATATTATTTACAATTACAATAAAAGGCTTACATGAACCAGGTAAGCCATACAGGCCCTTCTTGGTCTCTTGCTTAATTAGCCTGGATGAGCTATTGCGATCTGTCTTAGTCTGTTGTGCGTCATGTGTAAACAGTTCACATTTTAAACATCTCCTGTAAAACAACCCAGCCAAATTTGATGAAACTTGGCAAAAAGCATGTATGGGCTGGTGCAAATAAGATTTGTTTGTGGTGTTGCCATGGCTGCCAAAATTAGGTCATAGTGAACTTCAGGTACAACAAACTACAGAATCTCCAAAACTGTTTATGGGAAATGAAATCTGATGTGATTATTGACATCTGTTTTTAGCCTATAGTTTGTGCATGTCGTGAAATTCGGTCGAGAAATGGATTACCCATTTTTGCATTAAATTTTGAAAATTTTGATTAATGCTAAAATTTATACATTTGTTAGTATATCTTGAAAACTATAAACTTTTTAAATAGGCATGTATATTAGAATATTGTAGGTATTTATAAATCTATCATTTTAATATACAGTTTAAGGTCATGGTTCAAAGGTAAAGGTCACAAATGCATAGGACAAGTAATATGTAATTTGAAAATACCTTGGAAGTAGGGACAACACCAACAGAATATTCTTGGTTCTGTAATATACAGTATTTTATGGATATAACATGCACCGGTGTATATCACACAGGGAGTTTTCAAGCCCAAGACTTGGCATAAGTTTTTGTGTACACCACACATTGAAAAACAGACAAGCTTGCCAGAAATACCAAGTTATCACCATTCTGCCTGCATGTAGTACAAAAGCTATTTGGATCAAGAATTATCATGTGAAATAAATACAACTTGTGGCTTCTCGTTAAATTAAAAATATTCTGGAATTAAAAAATAAATTATTTACAAACAAAAAAGCTATTTTTTTTAAATTAAAAGCTGTATATTGAAAGCCAGAAGTCACATACAACCATGCATGTATGCTAGTTGTACAAAACTCAGGAATAATATCAAGTATTATTTACGTTTTTGAATGAAAATCAAATTGAAATAATAAACAACATGAGTGTATTCATTTTATTTTGTTTTAAGGTTAATATTAAGTCACAGTGACTTTGAAAAAATACGAAACAATTGTTGCATTCGGGTTACGTCATAATTAAATTAAGTTGTCTGGAGTATATTTGTGTATTCCTTTGAGAGATTTGAGCCATTATGAAGAGAAGTCAATGTTTAAAATGGTAAATTAGCAATTTTATTGACTTGCAGATAAATATTTAGTAATTTTTCTATCATTTATCAAAGTTGAATAATGAAACTGGCAAGTTTTATATGCGATTAACCAATATATAGGTATTTTGGCTATGCAATTAGCCGATATATTTACTGTACAAAGAAGAAAGAAATAAAGAAAACGGTTTTGGATTGTGTTAGGCTTATTTTATAAGAAAATTTATGATTTAAGAAGTAATAAATGTATTACAACCACACTTCACACATCCAAGATGGTGGCGGTGATCATCAGGTGATCATTAACAACTCACCAGAGGTTGGATAAAATATGTAAAAATTATGTTTCGCTGTATTACGCACACCTCCTAGAATGACTCACATTTTTATTGAAAAAAAAGCACGGTATGCGCAGTAATAAATGGTAATTGTCTATTTGAACTTCTCCAGGAGATATGGGACATATCCTCAGGTGAGCAGTAAGATTCTTGGGCCTCTTGTTCAGTTCTTTAGAAGGTTGATTTTTCTAGACACTAGTCCTTTATGAATAGGGAAAAAGATGTATTAAATTAAACAGAACTATCCATATACATTTTTCGTGTAACATAATTTTAATTTTTCAATGTAGAATTGTAAAGAGACCAAATTTTAAATTTTCCAGACTTTCAATTTGATTTCTGTTTATGTCATTTCTTTTATAGATCTAGATGACATAGTATTAGAGGACCTTGATAAAGACAATGGTGATGATAGTAACAATTCACAATCAGACAGTGAAAATGGTAATAAAATTTTATACATGTTGTTAAATTTGTTTTATTGTATCAATATTTTTCAACTAATTTAGCTGATACAGGCGTCTTCTTTTACAATTGTTTTATGTTGTCAGCAATAGATATAATTGTACATTCGAAGATTAGTTTGTATAATCAACTCCTACAGTTTCCCTTTATTCATGTCACAATTCTGCACAAAGGTTGTATTTGAAAGATGTGCTTGTAACCTTTCGAATTTTATGAGTTTTCCAAAATTGTGTTGAGTTATTAACATTTTGTCATAAACACTATGTCAAAGCCTGATTTTATTAGGGCCCTGCATCCACTGATGGGGAACCCTATAGTAATTACCTTGTCTGTCTGTATGTCCTACATTTCTGACACTTGACATATTTGCAGTATATACATTGAAGATGTGCATGTGACTTTTTGAACTTGGTTTGTGAATTTTTCCCAATTTTACCTGTACATAGTATTTCTCATCAGAGTTTGTAAACTTATATACTAAAGTGTACAAAGAATAAATGATCTGAAATAAAGATTTTGTTCAACTATCCAGACCTTACAACCAGACTTTTGTAGATGTTCATTTAGTTTGTCACAGTAATCTTCATTGTGGCACAGCAGTACACCTTACTGAACACCTTCTAGCATTGCAACATGAACAGAGTAGTTTTAGATATAAGCATACAAGTCTTAATTTTTTTCATTTCCTTTTAAACAACCCCCCCCCCCCCCCCCAAAAGAAAAAAAAAAAAAACAAAAACAAAAACAAAAACAAAACACATACACACACACACACACACACACAAAAACATAAAAAACCAAAAAAAAAAAACAACTGGCAGCAGGGACCTTTCTGATTGATGTCAGATTTCTTTCTTTTTTTTTTTTTTTTTAAATTTTCAACAAAAGGTATTGTCAACAAAATGCCTGGGATGAAAGGGTGTGTGAAGGCAACTTAAAAATACTGTCCTACAAAAGGTCAGGTTTGTAGTTTTATTAAGTTTTAATTGATATACATTTGATTTCATAGATCAAGACACAATGGATGATGCATTTGAACATTTTGATGAAATTGGAAATGCAGAAACAAGTAATGGTAAGAAATTTCAAAATCTTGATATTTAAGGTGCACATTATTTTCAAATTTGTTGTACTCAAAAATACTGTTACGAGTGGAGTGGAGTAATGGTGTTCTACTTCAGTCAGGATTCTTTCACTTATGTCGAGGCGGTCAGATCTGGGATGGTGGAGGAAACCAGAGTGCCTGGAGAAAACCAACGACCTTCGGCAAGCAAAATGACAAACCTTTTAACACTAGGATCTTTTCCCGATTGGGATTCTAACCAAGGCAGTGAGAGGCGCTGTGATCCATTAGCGCACGCTTCAGACCACTCAGCCATTGAGGCCCAAATACTGATTTGACATATAGTACACTTATTATAATAGGCTTTTGCACTGAACTCCAAGTAAGACATGGAAAACAGTCCATAGTAGATCCACTGGTCTTAAAAATATTTTATTTCCCTTTGTTTTAAACCTTGAATGCAATTAATTGAAACTAGTTTTATTAAAATTTTCTCATAAAATAATTGCAAGTCTTACAGGTTCAGTAGAGCTTCAAATTTCTTTGTATCCTATTATTGGATTGTTAAATAAATGTGATGTTACTCTGGCAAACAGTTGAGCATCAGATTGGTTATCCTCGCAATAACTTTTCCTAGGAATGAACGAAAAGAATGAAAACTTGGTACATTTTAAGCTGATGACAAAAGCTAGCTTGACTTGGTTGAAGGTCAAGGTCATTGCTGCTTAAACTTAAAATTATGATTTAGTATTTAGATATTTTTTAGTTTTTATGGGTACAGTAGTAGCAAATGGCCAGAGGTAGTTTGGGAATAATTTTTGGTCTGTGACTAGCACTGTCAACTACTGATGAAAATTGATGTTTCTTGATATATCAAAATATTACTTATATGCAATGTAGTGGTTTATTTAGCCAAGTTGCAGGTATTGAACATATATTTATTATGCAAGTCTGTCATCATGAGTTACAGATCAAGTTTGAGTTTCGTTTTGGTTCACTTAAATTTTGAAGTTTTGAAATTTTGGACTTCAAATTTTCCAAGACAGCACATAAAGTATATAGAATGTGATGTTGCAACTTGGCTTGTGCACCCTGATGCCTATAGATTTTTAAACTTGTATATATGTTAAAAAAAGGATGGCAGTTTTGATTTATTGGAAGTCAATGCCTTATGAATTTCTCTGAATTTTTTAAATGTGATGAAATCATTTCTCCCACAGGTGACAGAACAGGTGCAGTAAACATAATCAAGTCATCAGCAACTAACATGACTGATTCAGAAAAAACAAAAACAGGCACCGGAAAATTAACAAAAGCCAAAAAACAAATGAAAGCACCAGGTACGGTAATTGTTATTAAACCACAGCTGGTAATAAAGATAATGTTATAGATGGTATATTTTATTCAAACAACTAGGTTATAATGTATTTATAATAATAGCAAGATATTATTTGCTCAAAGTTTGGACCCTTCCTTTTCTAAATTCCTGACAAATATACTCAACAAAATTGAAGAGTGATATTCCGATATTTTGTTTTTCTGTTTATAACTGTAGAAGAAAATGAGCTGACTGGCATGGTTAGTAAATTGTCTAAGTGGAGTAACATTTACCAGACAGACGGACAGGTGGACAACAACAAACACTATAATCTCCTTCGGTTTCACTGGCAGGGGCTAATAAGTTGTTATTTTTAACTGTAAAAAAAAATAAAGAGACTGGCTTGGTTAGTAAATGGTCTAAATGCAGTACCATTTATTTACATGTGCCTAAATTGTTGGCATTGATCTTGCAAACAGATGTACAAGATTCTTTCAGGACCTACACACTTTTCAAAACTAGATACTACTTCTGTGCTGTACTAAATTGCTGAAATTGGCTAATGCAGGTCTTAAAATCAATGTACATAATGTCTAAAATTAGTGACATCTAATTGACTATGACTAAAACTGGTTACATGTCATTTATTTTGTTGTTGGTAATCTTTTTTTAGGAAAACATTGTGTGCACACAGCTTGGCAAACAGAAGAAAAAAAAATCATAATAGAATACTTCAGATCAGAAATAATAAATGGGCAAATGCAGGGGGTTGGCAAGAAAAGATGTGAGGAAGCAATACGGAATGGAGGAAAAATTCTGCAGAATCGCACATGGGTACAAGTAAAATCCTGCTTGAAAAATGTGATTGAAAGAAATAAAAAAGAACAACTAAGAAAACAAATGTCAATCAGAAATTAATCTTTAAAAACTCTTAAAAATCTGCTGGATTTGCAATATTTTCCTTTTCGGTCAGATTACATTGAGTGCAAATCTGGCTTACAGTATGGTGAATGTCGGGTTGACAAACTGAGAAAATGGGGTTCCTTTTTTTTCTTTTATAGATTCATGAATGATTCTTAGCATAAAACCAATGTTTTAAGTTCAAAGTCTTGTTAATATTTGTGACAGCCCCAAGTAGAAATCCCATCTACAGAACAAATTGAATACTTTTTAAATTTGAATTAATAAGAAATTTAATTTTAACTCTTGAGTTGTCATAATTTATGTTTCTAAACATAATAATACAAAGGTCAGTCATTTTTCATTATTTGC
The DNA here is from genome assembly GCA_029721355.1 of Tegillarca granosa. Taxonomy (NCBI): domain Eukaryota; kingdom Metazoa; phylum Mollusca; class Bivalvia; order Arcoida; family Arcidae; genus Tegillarca; species Tegillarca granosa. The sequence goes on from CM056603.1 coordinate 954,483, forward strand.
CAATACATAATTACATTTACATACAGTATTGCTGTTGTCAACATAACATTAAAGAAAAACAGAAAGTATTGGAACATACGGAAAGACACACATGTGTAGTGTATTGTTTTTCACTGAAGATTCATAAAAACTTAAAAAATAATGTAAGATTCAGTGAACAGGTGCTGTGCATAACTTGACGCCATGTCATAATGATATAATGATGTAATTTTACTGTCTTGATTACTCGGATTGTTAGTTTGCTCCGTAGATGTGTTTTCTAATTGGAACTGTCACATTTATAGTTTTTAGTTTAAATACTTTCAATTGTTGTTTCTTGTTTATATGTATAGATGTTGATGTGGTTTTCAGTTTGGAAACTCATTAAGTGGTTCACAAAATGAGGTCAAGTTCATTTAATATTTCACCTTTTACACACAAAGAGTGGACCTCACTGCAAATCTCATTTACTGATTGTCTCAGTATAATGTGAGGGGTGGCATGCAGTGGTATTCTGTGACAATGTATGTTGGTGAACTAGCAGTATAAAGGTCACCATCAGTGAACAGATCATAAAAACTCACCCACACACTCACACATGATTAATCCTTCCAGATTATAAAAAAAGACGACACACAAAGTGGACCTCAGACAACACACACAGAGTGGACCTCAGATAACATGCACAGAGTGGACCTCAGATAACATACACAGAGTGGACCTCAGATAACATACACAGAGTGGACCTCGGATAATACACACACAGTAGACGTAATACAAAACAGACAATAAACCTTTAACAAAAGAGACATTGAACTTGTTACAAACCTGTTATATCTTGGACAACACACAAAGTGGAACACACATAACACTGTAAACCTCAGACTCAAAAGATATGCATATTCATGTTTGAAGGTTCAAAATTCAATGGTAAAATTGGTGAAATTTTCTGAAGTGAGCATTCTTGGGGTTCATACAGGGCATTTTGTTGTGTCATTTTTTAGATAGAGTGAATGGGTGTTGAATGACTTTTTTAGAATAATGGAATTTGGGTTCTATTCGCAGACAGCACATGTTTAAAATTATGTAATTTGGTAACTTGTTTTTTTCTTATAGTTTTGATATTGTCAAATAAACCATTTGAAAATTTTATTTTGAATAACAATGATTCAAATAAAGCATCTATATGTATCATCCCAATTTTTGTGTTGTTTTATACTTTTAAGGTTCTTGAAGATAAAAATAAATGACATAACTTTCTAACGCCATCAATTTGCTGGTTGTTTACCTGCAGTGAAATATCCTCCAATATAAATACTTTCACTCTTAGTAGATGGATGAAAAATGTTGCTAAATTATATATACATATATATATATATATATATATATATATATATATATATATATATATATATGCGAAAGATTTATGATATATTTATTTGTAGTTAAATAGTTTATGATATAGATCTAAGCATTTAGTGCCACTTGGTTTATGATATGACCATTTGGAGTCACATGGTATATGATATGGTCATTTTGTGGAATGGAGTGGAGTAATGGTGTTCTTTGTCCCAGTCAAGATCCTTTCACTTATTTCAAGTTGGTCAGTCCTGGGATGGTGGAGGAAACCGGAATGTCTGGAGAAAACCACTGATCTTCAGCAAGAGAACTGACAAACTTTTTCACACTAGGATCTTGTACCGAGTGGGATTCAAACCCAGGCTGTGAGAGGTGCTGTGATCCTTAAGCGCTTACTTAAGACCACTCAGCCACAGAGGCCCCCATGGTCATTTTGTGCCACATGGTTTATGATATGGTCATTCAATAAAACATGGTTTGTGCTATGGTCATTTTGAGTCACATGATTATGATATGGCCATTTAGTGCTGCATGATTTATGATATGGTCATTAAGTGAAACATCATGTTATTGCCATTAATCACCTTATGGTTAATGATATGGTCATTAAGGGCACCATGATTTATATTATTGTCATTTAGTGTCACATGGTTTATGATATGGCCATTATGAGTCGCATGGTATATGATATAGTCATTTAGTGCCATATGGTTTAAAATTTGGTCATTTAGTGAAGGATGGTTTGTGCTTTTGTCATCATGGTTTATGATTTGGTCATTTTGTGCTGCATTGTTAATGCTATAGTCATTAAGTGCAACATGGTTTATATTATTGTCATTTAGTGCCACATGGTTTATGATATAGTCATTTATTGCCACATGGATTATGATATGGTTATTAAGTGTAACATGTTTTATGGTATGGTCATTTTGAGTCGCACAATTTGTAATGTGGTCTTTTTCAGTCACATGGTTTATGACATTGCTATTTTGAGTCACATGGTTTTTGATATGGCTATTTTGAGTTACATGGTTTAAGATATGGTCATTTTATGCCACATTGATTATATTATGGCCATTTTGAAGTGCATAGTTTTTGTGGTATAATAAAATATTACCAAATGAAGGATGGTATGGTCATTTAGTACCACATGGTTAATGATATGGTCATTAAGTGCAGTATGGGTTTATTGTTGTCATTTAGTGCCACATGGATTATGGTGAGGTCATTTAGTGCAACATGGTTATGATATGGCCATTCAGTGAAACTTGGTTTACTATGATTTAAAATCTCTTGTTTATGATATGGCCACTTTGAGTCACATTGTATATGATATGGTCATTTTGTGCCACATGGTATACGATATGGTCATTTTGTGCCACATGGTTTATGGTTTATGATTTTGTCAGTCAATGAAACATTGTTTGTGCTACGGTCATTTTGAGTCACATGATTATGAATGGCCCTTTTGAGTTGCAAGGTTTATGATATGGTCATTAAGTGCAACATGGTTTATGTTATTGCCATTTTGAGTCACATGGTTTGATACGGTCATTAAGTGGAACATGGTTTATATTATTTCATTTATGATATAGTCATTTAGTGCCACATGGATTATGATATGGTTATTTAGTGTAACATGGTTTATGATATAGTCATTCAGTGAAGCATGTTTTATGGTATGGTCATTTTGAGTCACACAATTTGTAATGTGGTCTTTTTCAGTCATATGGTTTATGATATTGCTATTTTGAGTCACATGGTTTTTGATATGGCTATTTTGAGTTACATGGTTTATGATATGGTTATTTTGAGTCACATGGTTTATGATTTGACTATTTTTAGTTACATTGTTTATGATATGGTTAATTTGAGTCGCATGGTTTTTTGTCTGTTAATTTGAGGCACATGGTTAAATATGATCGTTTTGAGTTACATGACTTATGATATAATAATTTTGAGTCACATGGTTTAAGATTAGGCCAATTTGAGTAATAAGATGTGCATTTTAAATCGTCTGCTTCGTACTAACTCTCAACCAGGGCGTCATTAAGGTACCTCTCTGAATCAATGTACTACAGAGACAGAGAATTGTACTAGTCTCCTAGTCACATTAATATAATATCATTTTACAAACAGACTAAATATATCTAGTGTAGAAATTTCTCTTTTTTTCATTTTGTATTCTGGACCTCAGACTTTCAAACATACAATGGACCTCTTTTAAATACCTACATATGTGCACCTCACACTGGCAAAGGACCTCTTTATTTCACATTTAAGGATCTCTAATCCAGGTAAAATGTCACATCTTAAATATAAGTAATATGAAAATTTCCAATAGACTGACATTAAAAGGAATGTAAAATTGCTATATGTCTTAAATTTTAATTATCTAATGAAAGTCCTTCATGTGGTACTCACATCCAGGTATGCCGTCACTGGACCTCTAAATTGAGTTTAGGTAAGTATGTGTGTGTGTGTGTGTGTGTGTGTGTGTGTGTGCTTAGATTTTTGAATCATGTATTGACAAACATTTGTCTTACTTCTCAAGTTTGATAAAATGATTTTGTTTTTATTTCCTCAGTATTTTAAAACTTTATATGTTTAAAGCGTAAATTTTATTAATGTAATGCCATGATTTTAATGTTTTGATAATGTGAGTTAGGTGATTCAGAGGGTTGATCTGATTGAGAGTGAAAACCAAACCCTTCTATCGGTCAACATTTGGAATCTTCTAGTTTTGTAAGAAAAGAAATCAATTTCAAATGCTTTTATTTTCCCGCTTTTACGTATTTAAAATTCCTCATTAGTTTGTTATTTAATTAAGTAACATTTTAATACATTATTTAAGTTGTTGTATATATTTTCTTCAAAATGTCTAACAATACAGCTGCTTTGTCCATAGTGTTAATTATGATATCGTTAAACTGTTCGTGATGATTCGTTGTTTGTAATGCTTCTGTGTTCGTGACACTTCTTTGTTCGTGACGCTTCTGTGTTCGTGACGCTTCTGTGTTCGTGACACTTCTGTGTTCGTGATGCTCCTGTTTCGTGATACTTCTATGTTCGTGATGCTTCTGTTTTCGTGACACTTCTGTGTTCGTGATGCTTCTGTGTTCGTGACTCTTCTGTGTTCGTGACACTTCTGTGTTCGTGATGCTCCTGTTTCGTGATACTTCTATGTTCGTGATGCTTCTGTTTTCGTGACACTTCTGTGTTCGTGATGCTTCTGTGTTCGTGACTCTTCTGTGTTCGTGACGCTTCTGTGTTCGTGACACTTCTGTGTTCGTGATGCTCCTGTTTTCGTGATACTTTTATGTTCGTGATGCTCCTGTTTTCGTGTTACTTCTGTGTTCGTGATACTTCTGAGTTCGTGACTCTTCTGTGTTTGTGACACTCTTGTGTTCGCAATGCTCCTGTTTTCGTGATGCTTCTGTGTTTGTGATGCTTCTGTGTTCGTGACACTTCTGTGTTCGTGATACTTCTGTGTTCGTGATGCTTCTGTGTTCGTGACACTTCTGTGTTCGTGATACTTCTGTGTTCGTGATGCTTCTGTGTTCGTAACACTTCTGTGTTCGTGACGCTTCTGTGTTCGTGACACTTCTGTGTTCGTGATGCTCCTGTTTTCGTGATACTTCTGTGTTCGTGATACTTCTGAGTTCATGACTATTCTGTGTTCGTGATGCTTCTGTGTTCGTGACGCTTCTTTGTTTGTGACACTTCTGTGTATGTGATGCTCCTGTTTTCGTGATACTTCTGTGTTCGTGACACTTCTGTGTTCGTGACGCTTCTGTGTTCGTGACACTTCTGTGTTCGTGATGCACCTGTTTCGTGATACTTCTATGTTCGTGATGCTTCTGTTTTCGTGACACTTCTGTGTTCGTGATGCTTCTATGTTCGTGACTCTTCTGTGTTCGTGACACTTCTGTGTTCGTGACGCTTCTGTGTTCGTGACACTTCTGTGTTCGTGATGCTCCTGTTTTCGTGATACTTTTATGTTCGTGATACTTCTGTGTATGTGACACTTCTGTGTTCGTGACGCTTCTGTGTTTCTGATGTTTCTGTGTTCATGACACTTCTGTGTTCGTGATACTTCTGTGTTCGTGACACTTCTGTATTAGAAACTGTAATCAAAATGATATAATTTATATGAAAGGAATCAATTTTAGAAATCGTGAAAAAACCGTACTTCTAGAAGGAAAATAACCGACCCATCGGCAAGCGAAAGTCAATATAGAGCTGGTGAAAAAGACCGTACTTCAGGAGGAAAATAACCGACCCATCGGCAAGCGAAAGATAATTTATAGCTGATGAAAAAGGCTGTACTTCTACGAAAATAATTATAACCGACCCATCCTCAAACAAAATAGTATATGAGAGGCACTCAAACGTATATGATATGAGGTGCAATTTTTACGTCTGTTTGGCCATGATTTCATAAATTAATAATCAGTGATCTCAATAATCTTCAATATGTGATCACAAAAGCCAGTACTTATAATTAATTATAAGTAATCTCTTAAATCTATAATTTCAATTATCAATTATCTGTGATCTCAATAATCTGTAACCAGTGATCCTATGATTCTATAAGGCGTCTTGCTGATGTAAAACACGTACTAACGGATCGCACCATGTCTCACCACCTAGGTACGAATCTCACACGTTATTAGCTTGTCAGTTGGCTTGTCAAAGTTTGGTGGTTTTTTTTCTAGGCTCTGAGGTTTCCTCCACTACACCAGGACTAATCTCCTTGATACAAGTGAAAAAATTTTAACATGGACGTAAAGCACCATTATTCAACTTTTACAAACTAATTATAAACTATTCAGTGAGATGAATATAAAAATACGTGTCTCGGTTGTTTTACTAGGATGAGCATGTTGTTCTGGCTCTGAACATTTTATTTTACATTAATCTCGGTAACAAGCTTTTAAAGTTCAATTTTTTAATTACTTTATTATTAATTTAAAACCCGACAAATGGTATATTTTCATCACACAGAGCTTGAATAGGTAAAATAAACAATTCCTTGCCTATGAAAATGTGTAACTGATTGATTAATTGATTAATGGGGTTTTACGTCCCTGTCAAGAATGTTTTATTTATATCGTGACGTCACCAGCTATAGATGAAGAGGCAGAAATTGTACCTTTGCAGTACACTAAGGGCAATGTGCAGGGAGGGTTCTTTAATGGGCCACGCCTGCCGTGACATGGGGCATCGGTTTTTAGGTCTCATCCGAAGGACCTCGTGACTTTAATTTCTAAATGCCGAGTGCTTGGTCAGACCCAGTCGAAGTTCGAACCCTCGACCTTGTAAATAATTCAGAAATAAACTAATTAAATTTATTTAAAACGTTTAACATACACGTATTTATATTAATGTATTCTGAAATAAACAAACTACCAGTCCTTGTCTAAGGCCTGCTTTTAGATAAGCAAAATTTATGAAAGTTTAAACAAATACAGTGTATTTATGAACTCTGCATACACACGTATTTCACAAAGGGTCTATATCAATTAGTTATGATGATACATCGCTCAGGAATAAAATCAATAAACTCTATAACAGTGTTTGATCAGTATAATTGGATTTTTGAATTTAACTCTTTATTTCAAATAACATTTAAACCCTTGACAAATTATAAAATGTGTCGTTCACTTGTGTCAGTCATCGTTGTCATGTCATGTTTATAAATTTGACAAAAAGAAATATTTTAAAAATATTAGATAAAACTTCTGCATTTACTTTAAAATCTAGAATCGGACTTATATTTTCCTATGTTTAGAAAACACACAGTCATGTCTACGTAACTTTTATTAAATACTAAGTACTTAGGTGTCTTTTAAACCTTCTGAGAAGAAATTAAAACTAAATCCAACTATGTGGTGATGATATTACAATCAATCATTATCACATGTTGCGTTTCGTCCGATATGGTATCATAAAACGTCACGAATTAACACGTGATTTATGTACAATGTATACCTGTATCATTATGTTATTCTTCTTAAAGCTTAAGAATTGGGCACAGGACATTTGAGCGAAATTGAAAATTTTTGTGGTGGACATATGATAGACAGCTTTGGTGGTCATTTGAGCGACGGATTTTAACGTTCACCTGTATTTCGAGGTGGACATTTTAGCGAACGATTTTCACCAGTTAAGAGTGCCGTTGCGCCAGAAGATAAAAGATGCATTAAAATTTGCAGACTACTAAACAGAGACATATGTTAAACAGAAATAAATTTTTCCTCCAACTCTTTGAGCTGAAGTGCCGTCGGACTCGCGCAAAACAAATAATGGTCCAGAGTCGTTCCATTCACACTTCAATGAACAATTTTACTGTAGTCACCCGGTCAATTTATACGTTCTTGGATGTGATATCCAAATTACTAACAACTACGAACATCAAAATTAGAAACATCAATTAAACAGCGCCGATGTCTAGGCTGGAGATGAAAAAATCTGATTATTTGATAGGACTATTATCTGAAGTATGCAGATGGTGATTTTTGTCACTCCAGATTTACTCGTACCCTTTGATTTAAGTATCAGGCTAGAACTGACATGTAAATGTTTTAAGTTTTAACAGTTTAATGAGATTTTTAAAGTATTTTTGAAAAATTGTGCTGTTTTACAAAAGAAAAAAATTATCCTGCTCAAAATCCTACTTCCACCTCCCCGTGCTGAGCAGGGGGCAACAGACTTTGGCTGACGGAAGAGGTACAAATCCAATAAATTTGTCCAAGCATCTCTTAAAGAAACAGCTCAAATGGGGTAAAAACCTGATGCTTAAATGTCTATCCCGAATTTGAAATTTCGCTCAAATGGGTTAAAAATCTGTAGCTAAAATGTCCACTATTTTGACGCTCAAACGTACTTTTTTCGCTCTTTTTGTCCTGCGGTTCGCTCAAATGTCCAACGCCGAAAGAATTACATGACTTTAAACGATTTTGTTTGATATGTTATCTTAAAAAACAAATCACAGATTTTGTTTATCTTTTATTTGTTTTTACATTAACAAATTCGACAGCAAATGTTGAGTTCTAACATTTAAATGTTGCAAGATGTTAGAATCTTTTAGATAATGGTTATCGAGCTTGAATTGTTTTCGCATATATATTAGACTTGATTTCTGTTGATTCTGGTGTTAGACAGGGTGATCATCCAGAACCAGCATTCTTTATCTATAATTAATCATACAGAATCGGTAGTGTCTTTTAAGTTTCTGTCGATACGCAGTCAATTTAGTTTTGATTTCTGAAGAAAAAACTTGATCACAAAGTAAGCTCTACTCCTTACGCAAAAGATTCAGACACTGAAAATAAACCATTAATACCGATAAAATAAAAACAATGCACATGGAAAGCATCGGCAAATTTTTCATCGGTAACAAATCTGTTATGTACCGCTTTTTTAAATGAGATAATGCAATATAAAAGAAGCACATGGTAAATCAACAGATCATGTCAGCAGATGCCGATAACTCGGAAACTCAATTTCGGAAATTGCTTACTGTAATGATTGTGTAGATGAACCTCCTAAAGTCGACATTAACGCTCTATGGTTTTGTTTTCTTTTTCTTCATATGGATTGAATATAATATTTCTATTGATATTTTTTAATGACTGTAAGTCTTTTTATGTTGTATGCTTCAGGAGTTTGTATACGAATGTATAGAAAGAATAAAATTTAGAACAAAGTGAAGGTTTCTCTGAGTAGGGAAGTACCATGTTTTCATGGATCTATGGGATATTCCTGGTTTGGATTTTATTCCACCGATCTCTCTCTCTCTCTCTCTCTCTCTCTCTCTCTCTCTCTCTCTCTCTCTCTCTCTTTCTCTCTCTCTTGATATCCGATATGTCGGAATATAGAATAAGTCAGAAAACTTAACATTGGATACAGATTATATTATTAACTAAATATAAAACACGCGGACTAACGCTTTGAAATATTATTCTCGATCGTGATTAATGTGGATTGACAGAAATGATCCAACAGTAACACATTTATCGGAAGTCGTGATGTATTGCACGAAATGTAAATGTCCGAAAGCTGGATGTTAAACATGTCAGAATTCATTTACGGGTGTGTTGGTTTTAGTTTGTGAAGTTTTATAAAGTAAAGTATTAAAAATAAACAAATGACATATGCTAATACTGCAATACTTTATTTTATAAAAATTTAAAATTAAACACATGCAGCTACATTGAAAACCGTTTAAAATGTCATTGGCACATGACAGGTGTACAAATATTGAATTTAAATCTATCAACGAACAATACCATAACTCTCCAACGATTGATTCATTCCATGTAAGTGGAAAAGGAAAAACACTTCACACCGATACCAGGATGATCTTTTTGTCTGCACTAGATCACAGCATGGACGCCACTTCAGATAAAATTATCAGTGAACAGTTCTAACATTAAACACTCATCTTTTATCCTATTATTTAATGTACTGTACAAGAAATCAGTATCGAGCTAAAGAAGTACATGTTGTATTAATGATTATCGCAGTAATTTGTTACTAAAGACTTTCACAGAAAAATGATAAAGATGGTTAACAAAAGTCTATATACACAGGTCCAATGGTTGTCCATAAATACTGATAGTCATACACAGGTCGAATGGTTGTCCATACATACTGATAGTCATACACAGGTCCAATGGTTGTCCATACATACTGATAGTCATACACAGGTCGAATGGTTGTCCATACATACTGATAGTCATACAGAGGTCCAATGGTTGTCCATACATACTGATAGTCACACAGAGGTCCAATGGTTGTCCATACATACTGATAGTCATACAGAGGTCCAATGGTTGTCATACTGATAGTCATACAGAGGTCCAGTGGTTGTCCATACATACTGATAGTCATACACAGGTCCAATTGTTATACTGATAGTCATACACAAGTCCAATGGTTGTCATACTGATAGTCATACACAGGTCCAATGGTTGTCCATACATACTGATAGTCATACACAGGTCCAATTGTTATACTGATAGTCATACACAAGTCCAATGGTTGTCATACTGATAGTCATACACAGGTCCAATGGTTGTCATACTGATAGTCATACAGAGGTCCAATGGTTGTCCATAAAAACTGATTGTCATACAGAGGTCCAATGGTTGTCCATACATACTGATAGTCATACAGAGGTCCAATGGTTGTCCATACATACTGATAGTCATACACAGGTCCAATGGTTGTCCATACATACTGATAGTCATACACAGGTCCAATGGTTGTCCATACATACTGATAGTCATACACAGGTCCAATGGTTGTCCATACATACTGATAGTCATACACAGGTCTAATGGTTGTCCATACATACTGATAGTCATATACAAGTCCAATGGTTGTCCATACATACTGATAGTCATACACAAGTCCAATGGTTGTCCATACATACTGATAGTCATACAGAGGTCCAATGGTTGTCCATACATACTGATAGTCATACAGTGGTCCAGTGGTTGTCCATACATACTGGTAGTCATACAGAGGTCCAGTGGTTGTCCATACATACTGATAGTCATACACAGGTCCAATGGTTGTCAATACATATTGATAGTCATACAGAGGTCCAATAGTTGTCCATACACACTGTTAGTCATACAGTGGTCCAATGGTTGTCAATACATACTGATAGTCAAATACAAGTCCAACGGTTGTCCATACATACTGATAGTCATATACAAGTCCAATGGTTGTCCATACATACTGATAGTCATACACAAGTCCAATGGTTGTCCATACATACTGATAGTCATATACAAGTCCAATGGTTGTCCATGCATACTGATAGTCATACACAAGTCCAATGGTTGTCCATACATACTGATAGTCATACACAAGTCCAATGGTTGTCCATACATACTGATAGTCATCGTGCGAAAATGGTAATAAATTAATTAAAAGATAGATGTATTTATTTATTAATTAATAAATAAATAAATAAATAAATAAATAAATAAACAACAACGATAATAATAATAATAATAATAATAATAATAATAATAATAATAATAATAATAATAATAATAATAATAATAATAATAATAGCCTACACCTTTGAGAATTGTTAAGCTTTAAACGGATACATATAAATGAGTTTATATCCGTTACAAAATAAATAAAAAGAACGAATAAGAAATTGTTTATCTAAAATCCTTTCTATGGATCGATGAATTAATTATCAATTAATAATTAAATCTGTAGGTATGTTCAAGTTACATAGTTATATCTTGATTTTAAACTCGGGTACACGGCCATGTGATTTTTTTGTTGAATAATTGATGTATTAATCAAAGACTTCAATGAAGTTGAACATGAAGAACTCACGCCATCTTTTATTTTATTTCGATTCGCCTCACCGGGTACAGGTAGTCAAAACAAACGCGATCAGAAAGTATGGTATCATGTGACTCGAAAATCAAACAGCTATATTTAGCATGTAAATAAGCGAAATGATCATAATTACTTATATATCGAGTATCTATCGGGTTATGTATACTGGTGTATATGTAAATGATCGAAGTGGACAGAAATTCAGAATTAAAATTATGGTTAATGGAAAAGACATATTTATATTGATCTTACTACAAACACTACACGGTAATGTATATATAGTGTTGTATTTTATTTTCTATCATTTCTGTATTTATATTTCTCTATTAGTTACAGTAACTACATGCTGAAATCTTATCTGATCTGATTAGAAAAAATATTAGAAATGAAAATATTATTTTTTATAAAGAGTAAAGAACCGTTTTCTTTTGAAGTTTGCTAGCAGTTGTTGACAGTGCCGGGCTATTCGCGGGTATTTTTTTTTTTAGCTCTGAAACCTACATCTGATGGCGTGGTTAAAAGAAGAACTAACTGTTGTATCATCCGTTAAAATTTTATTCAGAAATTCCTAAAAATTATTACATTAAAATTGTTACATTTAAAATTGTAACATATAAATCGTCCGTCTCTGTTTAAACCGTTTTGACTATTGCTATGGTTTTTTTTCCAAATATTTTTACACAGAATTTAAAGGTTTGAGATAAAAATGGAAATGACTTAAAATGAGATGATAATCTATATGATCATAACTTGTTGATAGAACTATTGAAAGAACAGATTAACATAGACGAAATGAATATACTGACAAGGAAATAATAATGATAATAACAATAACAATAATAATAATAAAACTATAATAATAATAATACATATAATAATAATAATAATAATAATAATAATAATAATAATAATAATAATAATAATAATAATAATAATAAAGTGTTATTATAACAGTGAGCGGGAATCAATTTCATTCAATTGCTATGTGATATTTGAATACTTTATTATAATTATTATTATTTTCAAATCTATCTATCCAAATACAGTAACTATCTAACTACAGTATCTATCTATCTATCTATCTATCTATCTATCTATCTATCTATCTATCTATATATCTATCTATCTATCTATCTATCTATCTATCTATCTATCTATCTATCTATCTTCAAAAATTGTTTATAATACACAGTGAATTATTGCTGTTGAGGAAGTGTTAAGACTTGACTCGGTAAGAGTTTTTAATTCTTTACACAGATATTGTAAGAAGAATAATAATTTCAATAAAAGCGTGTTTATAAGGTCACACAAGGCGCCCTGTACAGACAGGTATGGAAATATAATAATCTTATTTTGAGTGATTAAAACGGGTAAAAAATTACACAAATAAAGCCATTCACGTTTGCTTTAAAATATTTGTTAAGCGAAAGGTCACTGAATATTAGAGTCTATAAATAGCTATAAGCTGTAAGCCCGTGTAAAGGTCCATCATCACCAACAATGGTTTTACAACATGCGTTTGGCTTTTTTTTTTTTTTCAAGTTTCAAGTAGACACGATTTATATTAAAATGTCTAAATTTATCTATTTTAACGTCATACTATATAATTCACGTTCTTCTGACTTATATCTCCCTTTCAAAGTAATATAGCATAATAGCATATATGGCACACAAACACACACAAACACACACACACACACACACAGATATATATATATATATAGAGAGAGAGAGAGAGAGAGAGAGAGAGAGAGAGAGAGAGAGAGAGAGAGAGAGAGAGAGAGAGAGAGAATCGCGGAGATAAGATTACCTAAAACAAATACCACTTCTGATACTACTTGCTTCGTTTTTTTGATATTATTTAAAAATCAAGAAATAAAACTTCTTCGCTTTACTTGCCTACAGTATGTCACAAAGAAAATTAACAAAACAAGAATCAACGTACAAAAACAAAGTTTGACGCTGAGGAAAAGTTTACATTATTTTAGAACGAGGGTTGGTGCTTTATTCCTGGAGAATGAACCCTCACATCGGACATCGGACAGTATTTACCAGTCATTTGATTGATCACGTCAACGTCACATTTACCCCGAAGACATTCATTACATTGAAATGGTCATGTTTAAAAAATCTTATACATATATATATATGAGGGTTATATATAAGAGGATTGAAATACACATGCTACAAACGCTAAGTATATGAAGAGAAAATTATTAATCTCTTATTTTTTTATTTAAGTTTATTTCGCATAAATTATAAAAAAAAAACAATAAAAAATACATAAATAATTAATATATAATAAATATTATTAATGACATAGACAATAAGAACTAACTGCTAACATGTAGGACTGACTTTCTCAAAAAATACAAAATATAAGAGAACCAAAAACTATCCCGGTCCATTTATAGATTAAAATAATGATATCACAACTCTGCTATACGTATATATATATATATATATACTGTAAATCAGGAAATTAATGCGTCATGAAATTAATGCGAATTGCCGATTTTGAAGAAAATATCTAAGTTGAATTTGAATTTAAGCCAAATCTTCAAAAAGCGTTCTGTATTGCTTAACAGTGAATGTTGTATAGTAGAAAATCTTTTAGAGTTGTATAATAGTAAACAGATCCATTCCAGTTTTAAAGACACAGAAGCTATTCGTGACAGGGTTAAATATTTTATGTATTCATATAAATAGCTACTAACATTCAGTTATGTTTGCTTGTGCTTTTAGCTGTATGTAGCTTGTTGCAATAAATAAAGTATTTTTAAAAAAAAATATAATTGGACGTTTTACTTCAAATGTGTACTAACATTTGACACAACGATAGAATAGTAGTAGTTATAAGTATCCAAACATAAAAGTGTTAGCTTAATGTATAAATACAAAATAACTGAAAATAATTACAAGGATTAAAGCAGATGTAAACATGCCGGGTTAATTATAACGGAAATAAGTGACGTCATTGATACCCCGATAACTAGATAACCACTTGATAATTTTATAATAGACATTAACACCAAATACAATCAGGAAATGACACGGAAATTAGGAGGAGATTATAAGTTTCCGATCAATTGCTGTTAAAACGATTAAGGACGATCGCGAATAGGCAAACTTAGAGAGTTGCTAAGTGTCAAAACTAAAAATCGTTACAGGTACTTTTTGTGGATTAGATCACAGTCCCGATCAGGCGGTCTGTATTTTCAGAAAGTTTGCCTGGTTGTCATAGCATATCTATTTTTTTTCGCGGCTTGGTGAAGCAGGTTGATTTGTATGAATTTGACCTTGCTTAAAAAAAGTATTTGCATTTTGAAAATTTTCACAAAGATTTCCTGTTATACCTTCACCAGTTAGATTATATGTAAAATTTTTGCAAAGATTTCCTGTTATACCTTCACCAGTTAGATTATATGTAAAATTTTTACAAAGATTTCCTGTTATACCTTCACCAGTTAGATTATATGTAAAATTTTCACAAAGTTTTTTTGTTATACCTTCACCAGTTAGATAATATGTAAAATTTTTACAAAGATTTCCTGTTATACCTTCACCAGTTAGATTACAAGAAAAATTTTCACAAAGATTTTTTGTTATACCTTCACCAGTTAGATTATATGTAAAATTTTCACAAAGATTTCCTGTTATACCTTCACCAGTTAGATTATATGCAAAATTTTCACAAAGATTTCCTGTTATACCTTCACCAGTTAGATTACAAGAAAAATTTTCACAAAGATTTTTTGTTATACCTTCACCAGTTAGATTATATGTAAAATTTTCACAAAGATTTCCTGTGATACCTTCACCAGTTAGATTATATGTAAAATTTTTACAAAGATTTCCTGTTATACCTTCACCAGTTAGATCGGATATGTAAAATTTTCACAAAGATTTCCTGTTATACCTTCACCAGTTAGATTTATGTAAAATTTTATGGTAAATCTGATTTAAAAACAAATCCGAGATCTGTTATCTTACATTAATTAGATCGTTAACAAAAACGGATTTTCTTAAATCTTTGGCTAAGCTTGAGTTCTATTGATCAGTTTAAATTTAAATCTTTTTCTGTTACACACGTGTCCATGCATGAAGCTAGGAGTCTCGGTCGAGTTAAAACAGGCCTTAATTTTAAAAATAATTCGCTTGGTTAATTTTTGTTTCAAAATAGCACGACACATTAAAATTACCTAGTCATGTAGTGCAGAATTTTAAATATTTTTTAGAAAAAAATGCTGATGACCAACCAAAATAAATAAATAATAAATAAATAAATAATAAATAATAAATAAATAAATATGTTAAAAGCAAATTCCTGCAGCACAATGTTGATAAGTGCTATATTTAACCGTTTCAGTATATATATAATCTTGTAATTCTAACATTTCAACATACCGATAAATGACTTTATATAGGAAATATTCAAAATATTAAGACATCTCATACCCTCAGAATTAAAAATATGACAAGCTTGGTGAATAATCTAAAACTTTGATTCAGAATTATATAAGGTAACTGTATTACATAAGATGATGTCACTCCGGAAGATGACGTCACGACTAATTCACATTAACCCTGACATGTAGTACTAGTTATTTAAATCGTATTTTAACGGTGACAGAATCACATGTATAGCTATCACTGTTTTAACATTGTTAACAACATGATGCTAATTTTGTTGTTTTTCTTCTCAGGAGTAAATGCAGTTTCAAATCCAGAACAAGTTCACATTAGTTATGGAGATGATGACAGTCACATGACGGTCATGTGGTCAACGTACAATAATGTTAAGGGATATGTTTATTACGGCGAATCACCCAATTCGCTTACAGATTCTGAGTATAGCGAGAAATCTGTTTTACAATCCGACAACTGGAATGCACTCAAAGTCATACACAGAGTCAAATTGAAGGTAAATCTATAATTGTTCATAATGTAAATTTCGCATCATGATAATTGTCCGGCCGCGAATGTAAAATTTACTAAGACAATATTGTTTTATACTGAAGACTATAACAGAGGCATGGTTTGACAACCAAACAAAATGCTTTTATTTTAAAGGAATAGACAATGTGACAGAAAAGATGGTAAAGTGCATTGTGGAGTTGGCATCAATACATATATATGTATAGAACATGCATAAATACATACATACATACTTTATATATATGCATGTAATTTTTGTTGTAAAATAATATATTACAATGTATGGTTTGCTTACGAAATTTCCCAAGGAAACAAAGTGAAGTTACATTGTGCACAATACATTATATGATCTATCTTCATGAGCGAATTCTTTATCAATAAAATAGCAGATGCCACTAACACCACGTGTTTAAAAAATTTTGACAAATTTTTACCAAGTCTTTTTTAAACTCACTTTCCATACATCTGCACAAATTCGTGCATATATAGAGAGATGAGTTTCACTTTAGAAACTCAAACATGTTTGTACTCATTTGTCTTTAAAAAAGAAAAGAAATTAATAAAAAAAAATACACGAAAAATCTTCCAAAAATGACTTCAAGTACATGTATATATAAATCTTAGTTTAACAAGGTTACAGTTTAGTTAACAATGACCAGACTTAAAAAATAACAACAAAATTCATTAAATAGAAAATAAAAACAGTGCTTATATTTTATACATTATGTAATTCAAAACTGTTTATTTTCTAATAGAATTTACAAGAAGGTAAACGTTATTATTATCGAGTATTGTGTGGAAATGGCATGGAGAACACAACCAGTTCTATATATAGTTTTACCACACAACCTGGACAAACAGTAAGTCTCTCTCTCTCTCTCTCTCTCTCTCTCTCTCTCTCTCTCTCTATATATATATATATATATATATATATATATATATATATAACACTTGACATTGTACAGCCATTATTAGCATACTTCTTCCTATTAAAATATTTTTGTCCTGACTGTAGTTTATTAAACGATATTAACTAGTATAATTATTCAAAATTTACGATTACAATACGGCTTAACAATGAAGGCTAGGGGTCACTAAGCTGCTTATCGTTGAATTAAATTTAAAACATATTGAAGATTTCATGTTGAACAACTCCAGTTTAGACTTTGATGGCGGGCTTCTGGTCTTAAACATTTTATTGAACACTCTACCTAAATAATGATAATAATAATAATAATAATAATAATAATAATAATAATAATAATAATAATAATAATAAAACCACACACTGTATTGTGAGATAAAAATGTCTCCATAGAAACCATATATTTGTTAATCTTCCAATGTCCACACTGGTATATCATTAAATCCAAGTGTTGAGCTTGTAGTATAAAACTACTAGTAATTCAATGTTATACTATACAGTTCAACTGTCTTCTCTGAAATAAGATATTGTTTGTTAGCTGCTTTTTTAAGGAAAATGTTCGATTAACGATTTGAAATTATATAAACAAAAACTTATTTTACAACCTTTTTCTTGAGAATTGGTCTGCTTCGCGAAATTTTTACTCTTATTAACATTAGGTAATATATGGTTTACATTTTTTATATTGTTCTTTTAGAATAGACCAGTTAAATTTTTAGTTTATGGTGATCTTGGCGTTGAAGATGGTAAAATAACCTTTGATAAGTTACAAGAAGAAATGTCCACAAGGCAATACGACGCTGTATTACATGTTGGGGACATAGCTTATGACCTTCATTCAGAGGGTGGGAAAGTAAGTAATAATATTTTGATAGGTGTTACTATTATAAGTTAACAGTGAACTTTTAAATGTTCCACTTGGGTAGAATACCTTTAGCCATCAAAACACAACATTAAAGAAAATTGTCGCATAAATTTTTTTTTGAAGCAAACAAAACAAATACATTGGTACTTATCAATAAATCGATTTAAATGATCATTTATTATGTGGTCGATACTATATTTCTTGAATTAAAAAAATTGAGAACTAGTTACACAAAAGCCTATTTTATGACATAGATTAATTTTTACACTTACTTGTACATTGACATTACAACAGCCAGAAAACTCTAACTTAAACATTGTGATACTGATATAGTTTGTCAGACACATAGTAACAGTAGAAGTGGAATTAGTGTAGTTTTTACTAAACACCTCATCTAACCTTGCTTCAGGAGTTTAGTGTAATTCTTAAATATTCTATATTTTGACCTCATATAATACAGATGAGGAGAAAATTAATTCTTTCAAGTTTTATCATATGAATACAATGATAAAATAAATAAATAATAAAAAGTATAATAAAACAATTATTGGAAAATGTTTACGAACTAGAATCATAGAAGAGTAACTTCGCGGTCAAGATTCTTTTCTCTCATGTCAAATGTGTCAAAACTTTGGGAAGTGAAGGAAATCAAAGTACAATGTAATCAATAAAAACAACCGACCTACAAATCTATCCAAAAAGGATTTGAACCTAAGTGGTACAAAGGACATTAAACTGCAAGTCGACCGGAGCCTGGAAAAACTCGACTACTTATGCTCGGAGTTTTCAGTGCTTAAATTAAGAATTACAACTTATTCTGTTTTGTTTTATTTTTAAGGTTGGAGATATGTTTCTGAACAATGTAGAAAATATTGCCTCGAGAATTCCGTACATGACATCACCCGGAAATCATGGTACGTAAGATGCTTCTACATTCTATATCTTATATTTTATTTACAGTTATCCTTCAATATGGCCATATAACCACATCACCTGACATAAATACTCATTCAAAATCTCGAAGTTTACACTCAGTGGTTCAAATATGTATTTGCCCTGTGTTGTTTGGTTGTTTCGTTTATTTCTAATGCCTTTTACTCTTGACTGTGTTACGTACATGTTTTATTGTGTTGTGCTCTTTGCTGTGTTGATTTTTGCCACATGTACGTTTTAATTGCATATTTTTGGATGCGTTGACTTTTGCCACGTGCACGTTATAATTGTGTCATATTTTTGGATGCGTTGACTTATGCCACGTGCACGTTTTAAATGTGTCATATTTTTGGATGCCTTGACTTTTGCCACGTACGCGTTTTTATTGTGTCATATTTTTGGATGCGTTGACTTTTGCCACGTGCACGTTTTAATTGTGTAATATTTTTGGATGCGTTGACTTTTGCCACGTGCACGTTTTAATTGTGTCATATTTTTGGATGCGTTGACTTTTGCCACGTACGCGTTTTTATTGTGTCATATTTTTGGATGCGTTAACTTTTGCCACGTACGCGTTTTTATTGTGTCATATTTTTGGATGCGTTGACTTTTGCCACGTACACGTTTTTATTGTGTCATATTTTTGGATACGTTGACTTTTGCCACGTGCACGTTTTAATTGTGTCATATTTTTGGAGGCCTTGACTTTTGCCACGTAACACGTTTTTATTGTGTCATATTTTTTGATGCGTTGACTTTTGCCACGTGCACGTTTTAATTGTGTCATATTTTTGGATGCGTTGACTTTTGCCACGTGCACGTTTTAATTGTGTCATATTTTTGGATCCGTTAACTTTTGCTAAGTACGAGTTTTTTTTGTTACAGTTATCTTTTTTCTTTCTGTTCATCAAAACCTGCCAAAAATGACTAGCATCCATTAGGACATACTTCAGAATTCTCTTAGGTTTTATCTCTAATTTGCAGAACTTCAAGACGGATTCCATCATTACAGAACAAGATTTTCAATGCCAAATACAGAATGGCCAATGCCGAAAAATAAATTATGGTACAGTTACGACATTGGACCAGTTCATTTAATCAGGTATATACGACTATAACTTCGACCCCCTCACGGGGTAATATTACAACTGAAGAGATAAACATTTCAAATCAGACGGTTTGTTTTACTATACAGATTTGTCAAATGTTTAATACTAGCAAACGAGTCTAGCAGCTTTTCTTCTTAGCTTTATCCTTGTCCCTCATTAGCAATATCTCTGTAAATATGTAACACTTTCTAGTTGCTGAAAGAAAGCTTTTATTCTGCCAGAACTAACCCACAGTTTCAAGAAAGATATTTGGCCTTGTCGCTCTTCGTGTTGGTTACTCGATAGCTATGTCATGTGCTGGTTTTGAATGCATTATTTTAACATAAATTAAAAAAAAAAAAAAAAAAAAAAAAAAAAAAGAAGAAAGAAAAAAGGTAACTCGTTTGTGACTATAATGTTAAGTAACACCGCAGCTAGTCATTACTAGTTATTATGAACCAGAAACAATTAATGAATTAAGCCAGAATTAAACGCGTTTGTGTTTGAAGACAAAATAATGGATGAAGACACAATGGAATGGAGTAGAGAATTAGTGTTGAATTAGTGTTTAACGCCCCAATCAAGATTTTTTATCACTTATATAAAGGCTATCAGGTCTGAGATAGCAGAAAAGAAGTAAACCATCTACTGTACTTAAACCAGCGACCTTACAAAACTTTCTATGTTCCGTCTGACTTGGATTCGATCCTAGCCGGTAAGAGGTACTGTGGTCCGTAAGTGCGTGTTTTAGAACCCATTGTAACCCGAGATTCCAATAAGGCAAGAATAAATATATTTATAATGGATAACAGATTAAGAGATGAAAGTAATTATTAATAATTAAAACTGTAACTTAATCGATGTTGTATATACAAGTATGAATCTCATCCCGACAAGGTAAAGTGAAACTGACAGAACAAATTTAATGCAATACAAATCGATATACAGTCAATACATGAAAGTCTATAACGGTTCCCTGTGTAAATATTACCATGTATAACTTGTACCCACTACCACTACTCTTTATTGACTGCATGTTAACCAATGAATTATTGAAATAGATTATCGGATTATCAGGGTTGATTTTAAAGATTATGTTTTAAGAATCAATATATTTCAATATACATTGTACAATATATAACTTTGTATATAGTATTCAGCTGTATAGAAATCATTATTTATTCTGTTTGAGTTGATATCCATGTGTTTTGCCTTGTGATACTTTTCTTGTATCATTTGTGTTATTGTTTCCTGTTGGTTTAATTGTATCGTTTTAGCGCTATGTAAAGCAATACAACAATGAGGAATAATACATGTACATGTGGTTACAAATGAACGATATTTATCTTAGTTTTAAAAAGTTTGTCATATTTTTCGTCAGATTTGTTACTGATGGTGGGTGGTTTATTTGTAGTACTTTGGTTATCTTAACCGCCTTGAACCGACCGTCTAAATGATAATGAAATAGTCTTGATTGCAAAGTAAGAAAGTAGGTGGTCTCTCAATAAAAAAGTGGTTCAAGATAATTACTAGTGGTCCCATGATAAAAAAAGTGGTGGTCCACAATAAAAAGAGAGTTCGAACGATTAAAACAAAAAAGTCGAAAAATAAAAAATAATGGCTATGATTCACAATAAAAAGACGATAAAAAGTGGTCCACAATAAACAAGAGTGACCGTCCTACATAATCTACATTTGTAGGTTGTATAAACCATGTGCATTTTATATCACTGTTGGTTTGATTTGTGTATTTTTCCTTGTAGTTACTCAACAGAAGCATTCTTCTCAGATAACCAGTTTTATACCTGTGATCAGTTTGAATGGTTGAAAAAAGATTTAATACAAGCAAACAAAAATCGGCACAAACATCCCTGGATTATTGCAATGGGTCACCGACCGATGTACTGCTCAAACCGAGATATCGATGATTGTACTGGAAGGATACTGGGCTACTGGGTTAAAAAAGGGTAAGCTTAACCTAATGTGTTTACGTGACTTATACTGAGATACTGGGGTAAAAAAAGGTAAGCTTAATCTACTGTGTTTACGTGACTTATACTGGGATATTGGGGTAAAAAAGGGTAAGCTTAATCTACTGTGTTTACGTGACTTATACTGTGATACTGGGGTAAAAAAGGGTCAGCTTAACCTACTGTGTTTACGTGACTTATACTGTGATACTGGGGTAAAAAAGGGTCAGCTTAACCTACTGTGTTTACGTGACTTATACTGTGATACTGGGGTAAAAAAGGGTCAGCTTAACCTACTGTGTTTTCGTGACTTACACTGTGATACTGGGGTAAAAAAAGGTAAGCTTAACCTACTGTGTTTACGTGACTTATACTGAGATACTGGGGTAAAAAAGGGTCAGCTTAACCTACTGTGTTTACGTGACTTATACTGAGATACTGGGGTAAAAAAGGGTCAGCTTAACCTACTGTGTTTACGTGACTTATACTGAGATACTGTGGTCAAAAAGGGTCAGCCTAACCTACTGTGTTTACGTGACTTACACTGTGATACTGGGGTTAAAAAAGGGTAAGTTTTACCTACTGTGTTTACGTGACTTACTCTGGGATATTTGGGTAAAAAAAGGTAAGCTTAACCTACTGTTTTTACGTGACTTATACTGGGATACTGGGGTAAAAACGGGAAAGTTTCAACTACCCTGTGTTCGTGACTAATAACTGAGATACTGTGGTAAAAACAGGTAAGCTTGACCTACTGTGTTTACGTGACTTATACTGAGATACTGGGGTAAAAAAGGGTCAGCTTAACCTACTGTGTTTACGTGACTTATACTGAGATACTGGGGTAAAAAAGGGTCAGCTTAACCTACTGTGTTTACGTGACTTATACTGAGATACTGGGGTAAAAAAAGGTAAGCTTAACCTACGGGTTTTTACGTGACTTATACTGGGATACTGGGGTAAAAACGGGAAAGTTTCAACTACCCTGTGTTCGTGACTAATAACTGAGATACTGTGGTAAAAACAGGTAAGCTTGACCTACTGTGTTCGTGACTGAGTTTTTCTTTTAAGAGTACTCTACCCGAAATATATTCTTGGCATGACACCATCTTACGGAAAAATTCTCAATAATGCAGTTTGAGATTCCATATTGACCAAATTTTTAATATCTCTAATCAAAGCCATTTTAAATTATTTTTTGCGATGATTTTAATTCGTCAGACTTTTCAGATTTTTGCCTACTTTATCATTATTTAAATAATATCTCTTCAGAACAGTCAAATTATTTAACTTCAAATTTTGATTTTTTTGGGGAAGTGTCAGAACGGATTTTTGTCATACGTTCAATGAATTCTATCATATTATTAATTTTATAACCAAAAAGACGTTAAAATCTATCACGTTCAATAAAGTGTTATTATATCTTTCTTGGGTATATATATTTACTTTGTATAAATATATATACACCTTGTTAATATAAGACTAACATTGCTTATTTTACCATGAATATTGAATATATGTTGACACGTTGTGAAAGGAGAAAAGAGTGTTTGACTTAAAAGGTTTTTTATCGATTATATCTGATTGACTTTTACCTGTCTTTTTTATCATATAGGATTTTCTGATCACCTGATAATGAATATTAACATGACGTGTATACTTATATTCAGCATAATTCCTTATGCATTATACATGACACACACGCACGCCCGTACGTACACTGTGCGGTTTATGCTACCCGTTATGCTCTGTAGCATCGGTACTTCTGTATAATTTTATGCATGACAAACATGTTTAATGTATTGAGAAAATCATTATATATGACTTCGCAATTTTTTTTTCATATACACTAAGAAAGGTACTTTAGACTATTGATGACGATTGATACATAGAAGAACACATAAACTCGTTACGCAAACATGGCTTTTATTTGACATTATTTTTTATATTTATTTATAACATATCGCCGGTATGATTCAGTCAGAAAATACAGCGGTTGAAATATGGAACATGATATTTTTATTTTTAAAGAGGATGCTATAGCTGATTTAATATTAAGTATAAAAAATCAACTTTGATCAAGTTATAGATCAATTTAGAGCCCGATAAAGCCGATCTAGACGATCTTGTTATAGGTTATTTTTGTAATAAATCTAAACTTAAAAATAATGAATATCTTGAAAATTCATATCTTACTGAAGCCATCGACAGGGCTTAGGAAATAAGTAAGTCAATGTCGAATGTCATCATCTAAAATATTCTAAAATGATTCGACTGACTGCAAACTAACGTATTCGATACACAATTTTTATATAAAAATGATACAATGTATTACATATTATAATGATACAATCTATTATATATTATAATGATGCAATGTATTACATTTTCTAATGATACAATGTATTACATATTACAATTGTACAATATACTACATATCATAATGATACAATGCACTACATATTATTATGACATGTACTACTTATTAAAATGATAAAATGTACGACATTATACAATGTATTACATATTATAATGATACAATGTATTACATTTTTAAATGATACAATGTATTACATATTACAATTATACAATGTACTACATGATACAATGTATTATATATTATAATGATACAATGTATTACATTTTCTAATGATACAATGTATTACATATTACAATTATACAATGTACTACATATCATAATGATACAATGCACTACATATTATCATGAGATGCACTACATATCATAATGATACAATGTACTATATATTATAATGATACGATGTACTAGATATCATTATAATACAATGTACTACTTATTATAATGATACAATATATTAAATATTATAAAATACAATGAACTATATATAATAATGATACAATGTACTACATATAATAATGATACAATGTAATACATATTATAATGGTACAATGTACTACATTTTATAATGATACAATGTATAACATATCAAAATGATACAATGTACAACATATCATAATGATACATTGTACTATGTATTATAATAATACAATGTACTGCATATCATTATGTTACAATGTACTATATATTATAATGATACAATATATTACATATTATAATGATACAAGGTATTACATATAATAATATTTATGATACAACGTATTACATATTTAATGATACAATCTTCTATATATTATAATGATAAAATGTACTATAAATTATAATTATACAATGTACTACACATTATAATGATACAATGTACTATATATTATAATTTTACAATGTACTACACATTATAATGATACAATGTACTATATATTATAATTTTACAATGTACTACACATTATAATGCTACAATGCACTAGATATTATACAATTATTGTCTTTGAATGAGGTCAATACATGGTTCTATGGACTTGATGCAACCAATATTGGTTGCATCAAGTCCATAGAACCATGTATTGACCGAATTCAAAGACTATAATTGTTTTATTATATGACAAATAACAATTTGCCTATTTCAAATGAAATTAAGTAGATTCTATGCAATACAAACAATACACAAAATGCCGTCTCCTCCATCATGACTGAGCAACTCAACGGAGTAAATAGATAATTTTGTTGTGACGTTATTGAGCGGTCTGAACCAGTCCGGACCTCATATTATTGACCGCACGTGCATTTAGACAAGCAATACACGAAATATTTAATGACACGTGACAGTATGACGACCAATAGACGAAAAGAAAGAATCATAGTCATATAATAATATGATATACTTAACACGTATTTTTAAAATAGTCGTACAGCTAATTAAAAATAAGTGAGTAGTTGAGTACCTTTCAAATCAACTACAACCACACCACTGTTTGTAAAAAAAATCATGATATAAAGCTTTCTTATTTCTCGACATTACGTATATAGACTACTCAGTGTGTACCCGTCCAAAATCGGAAATTTTCTTATTAGTGTTCCTAATATGAGTTTTTCCATTGTCGCATACGATTTCATTGAATTAAAAAAAACCAAGCATGGAAATTTGATCAAAATTAGAAAACAAAATCATTATTCACATACAATATGTAAATAAGATTTATTTAATAGTTCTATTTTAATGTATTTACTATTTTAGTTTTAAAAAATAATAATGAACATTGATGATGATGATGATGATGATGATGATGATGATGATTATGATGATTAAAATATTAATAAGAAATTTAAACTGCAGATAGATAAATTGTCCTTATGCTTTTTTTAGGTTAGAGGATTTATTTTATGAATATGGAGTTGATTTAATCTTACAAGCACACGAACATTCTTATGAACGACTTTGGCCAGTATACGACTTCCATGTTTTTTCCAATAACTATATCAACCCCCGAGCACCTGTCCACATAATTTCCGGGGCTGCAGGAAGTAAGGAAGGAACAGGATCCCATGAGATTCCCAGGTTTGTGAAACTGAGATTTATATGTTAAGACATGGGTATTGTGTATACCCAAGAACAATCTGTTTTTATACTCTTTTTTTACGACCAACGTTCATAATTTAAAGCATCGTAAATTGTTTAGCTAGATTGCAGATGGAGAGGAAAGTATCTGATTTCCATCACTGTACATCGGCCTACAGCTAGAGCATTCAATGGTTAAAAAATAACAAGTTTATAGAATGCTTACATAATTTTTCATTCCATTAAATCTCACCAAACTAAATAACTCTAGTTTGGATACTTTGGAATAATTTTAAAGCGTAATGTTTACCACATATTCTTGGATTTCGACATTAATCATGAGAAAATATAAACGAATATAATTGTATTTTTAAAAATCTGAATACAGAAATATGCGTATTAGGTTACCATTTGTATTGAGCGAGATCAGAAACGTACAGAGTGATAAGCTTTGTTTTACGTCGTATAAGTGATTAGCTTTGTTTTACGTCGTATAAGTGATTAGCTCTGTTTTACGTCGTACAAGTGATTAGCTCTGTTTTACGTCGTATAAGTGATTAGCTCTGTTTTAGTTCGTACAAGTGATTAGCTCTGTTTTACGTCGTATAAGTGATTAGCTCTGTTTTACGTCATACAAGTGATAAGCTCTGTTTTACGTCGTACAAGTAATTAGCTTGGTTTTACGTCGTACAAATGATAAGCTTTGTTTTACGTCGTACAAGTGATTAGCTCTGTTTTACGTCGTACAAGTGATTAGCTCTGTTTTACGTCGTACAATTGATTAGCTTTGCTTTACGTCGTACAAGTGATTAGCTTTGCTTTACGTCGTTCAAGTGATTAGCTCTGTTTTACGTCGTACAAGTGATTAGCTTTGCTTTACGTCGTTCAAGTGATTAACTTTGTTTTACGTCGTTCAAGTGATTAGATTTGCTTTACGTCGTTCAAGTGATTAGCTCTGTTTTACGTCGTACAAGTGATTAGCTTTGCTTTACGTCGTTCAAGTGATTAGCTTTGTTTTACGTCGTTCAAGTGATTAGATTTGCTTTACGTCGTTCAAGTGATTAGCTCTGTTTAACGTCGTACAAGTGATTAGCTTTGCTTTACGTCGTACAAGTGATTAGCTTTGCTTTCCGTCGTACAAGTGATTAGCTTTGTTTTACGTCGTACAAGTGATTAGCTTTGTTTTACGTCGTTCAAGTGATTAGCTCTGTTTTACGTCGTACAAGTGATTAGCTCTGTTTTACGTCATACAAGTGATTAGCTCTGTTTTACGTTTCTGTGGAACTAGACAAACGAAAATGTTTACGTCGATGTTCTTCATACAAAACCATAGCACGACAAGAGATATGATAATAAAGCATAACGTTATAGGGTATCACGTGATATGTTCGGAATCACGTGGTAGGCTGGTATCAACTTGTATACGCGGTTTCCCATGGTAAGCCCGGTATCACGTGATAGGCTTGCGCATTAACTCAAATTGCAAGTCAAAATTTTATGTTTATGTTTGTTATACATTTGTATTATATGATATTTGTGTTTTGATAATTTTGTCAAAACTATTTATGTTTTTTCAAACTTCTCGTCTGTTAAATTACAGATCCCTGGTCTGCGTTCAGAGCAGCAGAAAAAAGTCTTCACTCGTATGGAAGATTGTCGGTGGTAAATAAAACTCACCTCCATTTTGAACAAGTCATGGTCAAGGATGGCAATATTCTGGATAGTATATGGATAGTCCAAAACCAACATGGACAATTCGTACAAAATATTAACTGTACTGGGAACCATCAATCAAAAAGCTGCCACTGTCCACATCCATACCCTTATGTTGTGTACGGTATCATAGGCGGTCTTGGTTTGCTGTCGCTTATAACATTGACAGTTGTTATATGTTGCTGTCTTAGACAGAGAGGATATTTAAAATGCAATAATAAACCAAAAAATTACAGGCTCGTGGACCATGTTGACAGTGACGAAGATATAATTTTGTGATTGAATACATGAATTCAATATTATACTGTGTTCATTTTAGAATTGTGATACAAAGCTGCTGTGATATAGATATTGATAATTATAGAACATTCTAAACAAAAACTATGGTGACCAACAGAAGTGCCAAAGTTGTTGTACTGTTAAATGCATAATACATGAATAACTTCTCAGGTGTTTAAATAGTTTTTACATTCATATAATTTAATGGACCAATGGAGACCAAGATTGGCTAAATGTCCTTAAAATTCATTATAGTGCAATTTATTTATTTATTTCTGGAAGTAGGACGACATGTATAACAAACGTTGATCGACTTGTTTTCGTGTCATTTAGTTGTAACAAAACATTTGTACATGATTTAGATTGGATCATTATGCTTACACAAAGTTATTTAAGAACTGAAATGTATTACAAACAATGATAACAAAAGTTTCTTTTGACGATTGAATGATGAAGACAATTACTAATCAATATGAACTACGAAGAAAGTGTCTTTTCCAGTAACTCGAAAACTAACAGCCTTCCTTACTTAAATTAGCTTCGGCTATCTATCTATCTTTCTATCTATCTATCCACCCACCCACCCACCCACTAACCCAATCACCAATCTTTCTATCTATCTATCTATCTATCTATCTATCTATCTATCTATCTATCTATCTATCTATCAATCTATCTATCTATCTATCTATCTATCTATTGTTAAGCATTGCCTGAAGAACTTCTTTCCATTCTTTAAGAAAATAGAAAGTGCTATAACAATGGGAAGTAATTCTGACATTTCATACATGATATTATAGTTGAAGGATTGACCCCCTTTTGAATGTTGTTCGCGTTTTAGTTTACATCTTTTTATTGTGTAAATAACTGTATATATATAATTTTGAAAACAAAACTCAATATTGTTTTAAAAGCTATTTCTTTAATTCAACTTTGACTATCAACTGTTTATTCAGTTGTAATAACAAGCTGTTTAAATTTATACTAATTTGTTAGAACTTGGTGTAAAAATGAACATTTGGAACATTCTTCAGGCCTCTATTAACAGTGTTGTCTTGTTTATAGTTACATGTGAATACTGATGGATTTCATTTCACCTTTTTTATACATATTTTTATACCAAATCATTTATTTAAATGAAGAAATAATGGTTCTGCCAGAGCGTCTGGTACAAAACAACATGATATTGTAATACTTTTCAAAAGTTTTCATTTTTACTTTTTAAGTTTAAAAGCTGGCTTATGTAGAGGATTTTTTCGAGATTATTGTAAGTTTTAAAACGCTGTGCGTTTACAATTTATAATTCTTAATATTTTGCATATGAAATTCTGCAATAACTCAGGTGAGACCAAAATTTATCTATCTCTCAATAATGTATTTATAAGTATTTAAGCAATATAGTTATTGACATTTAAGTGTTTACATAACGTATTAATTTCGATATAATTTATCATGCAAGTGTTTATATTCGTAAAATTAAATCTCATCAGTGTGTGTGTGTGTGTGTGTGTGTGTGTGTGAGAGAGAGAGAGAGAGAGAGAGAGAGAGAGAGAGAGAGAGAGAGAGAGAGAGAGAGAGAGAGCAATTCTGTGTTCGTAAAACGTCGTTTGTAGAAAATTACTTTTATCAGTGTTGTCATATACCAATCTTTAACTTAATCATAAAATACTTTCAAATATAATTAAGTCGCACAATCCACCCCACCCCCCCTCTCTCTCTCTCTCTCTCTCTCTCTCTCTCTCTCTCTCTCTCTCTCGTTTTTTTTTGCAGTATGGACAAATATTTCATACAGTGATAACTAATGAGTCACGAATGATGTCAGATTGAAAACTTCATATAAAGTTTAAATATTTTGTATCATATGTCATGTTCTTCATTTGAATTTTTATAAAATACTGCATTTAAAAGTAGCACAAGGCAATATCACAATATATTTAATGTTATGTTACTTGTTATAAGTCCAGATGTTGTGGTAGATATGGTATGTCTATACAATGATACAAGTAATACTGATGTGTTCACACGAATTTGTCATGTATTTATTTGAGAGTTGTTATTATTTTCTTTATTTTTTATGGTTTTTGTTTGTTCATTTTTATGCTCATTATGTTTATTTTTTCATTTGATTGCGCTGCATTTCTTCTTTTTTGTATTTTTTCTTCGTATTTGATTTTATTCAGCTGTTTCACGTCCGAATTTAATTGTCTTGTTTCACATAAGTTTTTTATCCGTTAAGTGCCTGGATTATTTACTATATTATTTACGTTATTTAGTCAGAAGAGTGTTCTTGTTATAGAAATAGTATTTCATTTTTGTAACTTCAGTTCTGTACGATGAACGTACGATGACCGCGCAACACAATGTAGTGATCATCTTCACCATTATTGTCATTTCAGTACGATGACCGCGCTACACAATGTAGTGATCATGTTCACCATTTTTGCCATTTCAGTTCTGTACGATGACCGCGCTACACAATGTAGTGATCATCTTTGCAATTTTTTAACATCAAGTCTATTTCTTTTCAAGTCATTATGTAATAAATACCTCAATGACCATTATTGCAATAAATCAATATTTTTATAATTTACATGAACTTATTATACAGTATAGTATATACACGACATGTTAACAACGAGCACTGTGTTTATCGTTATTTATTTATTTATTCGCCTCTTTGTTTATTGTTTTTTTAACCTCCCTTTCTTTTCTTTTTTAACATTTTGTATTAAGACTAATGATTCTGTTTTATATTTTTCTATTTTCTTACACGTTCCACGTTAGGAATAAAACATACAAATTGTTTTCAAAATGTTGTTTGAGTTTTTCTTAATAAAAAAGCATTAAATGGTCCAAATTTCTTCAAATAAACAAGAACAATGAACATGCAGGAAAATGTCAAAGCCTAACAAAAGATATACATGTATTACATTTGAGGTTTTTGATATGGCAAGTGATATGGCAAGTGATATGGTAAGTGTTTAGGCAAGTGATCAAGATTTTATTTACATCAGGGTATCAACAGTTTTAAACGCAGTTTCTGACAGTTTTGAATACGAAATGAATCTATTACAACGGTTTATTTATGCCTTTAAAGTCTATATATATATATATTAGAACAAATAAAATTAATGGCAGGAACAGATAAAAATTACATTTTTGCTAGTACTTTCATAATAGCGTTGCTACTATGTCATAATCATTAAACATTCGCCTGAAGATTGCAACACGCAAGTACATGTACTAGCAAAAATGTAATTAAGCGGTTAGCGTATACGCTAACCGCTTATTGGCATCGGTTTCTACTAGGAAGTGATAGGTCAAAGCGACTCCTAGTGGTAACCTTAGACCTTTGACCGAAGATTCTAGATGCTGTTTGGAGAGATCTACTGTGCCACGCCTACTCATCATGCTCATAGCAACACTCTCATGTCAGTGATATACAACATGGCGGATGTTGTCTTTTCATTCACAGAAGAACAATTTGAATGCAGATAGAAGATCGATGTTACGCTATGACGTTACGCTATTTCAAACAATCTTCCGTCGGGGAAAGATCGTCTATCTTTACGGCTGCAAGGAGAGTGGTTTTTATGAAATCAAATCCAAAGATTTCAAGGATGTCACTCGTCACCTGAACGTGTTTTCGAAGCATGAAGAAGGTGAATCAAGCACCGACTGTGTCAGTAATAGGTTCAGCTGTTTCATGTGCGGAAATCATTTTATTGTTGGAACCTGGATTATTATATTGGAAGAATAAGGTGCGTTGTTGCTATTCAACGTATATAATGCGGTATCAGGTCAAATCGTCCCACGGTAAAATCGCCCTCGTCAAACATTCGCCCCACTTTCCAAAAATTCGCCCACATGTCAAAATCGCCCCGTTCTAAAACGCCATATTGTCCCACTGTCAAACTCGCGTCCTGACAATTCACCCCCCAAATTTTTGAAAGATCGCTCACTTTTCGGAAACAAAGATAAATAACACAAGTACCAGTTAAATTTTGATGTGCCAGATGTGCACATTTCAGAAATACATTCCTCATCAGTGACACTAAGAAAAAAGTTTGATAGATAAAAAACATAGCCAAACAGTTGAAAATTAATGAATCTAAAGTTCCAAAATTATATAAATCCAAATCCAGCTAAGGAATGCTTTGCATGTGGGAACAAACCTTAGTTTTGAATAAATTTCAAAATTTAAGATGGCTGAAAATGGTACATTTTCTGACAGGACAAAGGACTGCCTATTTTGGTGATCAAATTGCACATATTTTGTGTAACTGTTTGTAAATATGTATTGTTTGTACTGCAATGCACCATGTGTAGTGCTTTCATACAATGTATTGCCTTAATAAAGATATTTCATACCTTAGAGAGTCCAGGTCTGTTGTGATTACTGTCCTCAGTTAATAAGTGACAAAAAAAAATTACATCATTTGTCAGAATTTTATAAATTCATTACAGTGGTTACAGTAAAAAGAATATGTGTAATGTTTATAAAAGATAATGTTTAAGGCGAAATGCAGGAAGTGTTTTCAAGCATACTTTGATCATACTGCAAGAGGCACCAGTTATCCGTCTCAAGTGGGATTCAACCTCAGGCGGTGAACAGCACTGTGATCTGTAAGCGTGCGCTTTAGACCACTCGGCCACCGAGACCACTTACCCGTAATTGATGTAAATGAAAAAAATGATGTACTGTTTGTGTAAACTGTAATGTCAGTTTACCAATAAGAGACTTTATTTTCATTATTATTATTATTATTATTATTATTATTATTATTCAGGTAAACCATCTCAACTGTATAACTGATCAAATCCAGACTGGGCTAGCTCCTACTTTTAAAGTAAAACAGCTTACCACCAAGAAAGCGAAAAAGGCTTATAAAGACTGACAGGTATTTACAATAATTTGTAACAACTACTGCACTGGGATGTAGAGTGCTGATTTCATCATTCTTATGCAGAATAAATTTTGAATACTGACGATGGCTGACTTGAGGTCTGAAAAAGATGGCAACTTTTAGAAGTGAACAGAAACATTTATTTTTTTTTTAAATTTATTGCCTAGGTAGAACTGCAGTAACTGAGTGTAAAGTACAAGGTTAGGTTTGTACCAAATTTATTATGGAAAATAGAGTGAAAATTTCATAGGAAAAATGAATTTGAATTATTTGAAAAACAGAATTAATATATTTCATACCAAGATATCAGCATATAGCAAGTTTCTATTTAAAAGTTTGATCCTTTTATTGATAATAAGTCCCAGTGAAATGTTTTTTTCTATTCTGCTATGGCCTTTCCAAAAATGTACATATACATATTTTCACTTTTATATGTTGACAATAACTTGAGAGTGACTAAGCAATGAAATTAAGTAAAAGAGTTTTTATATACATGTACAAAATATATATCATGTACATTCATTTTCTAATTATCTAAATATTGGAGGTTTTTTATTTAATACACACAACTACTGTACAGGAAGCATTATGGTAAAATAACAATGAAACAGAACATTGTTAGCTCTGGTCTTAATCTAGGACAGTCACATTTTGCCTTTCTATGCATAGTAAATAGGTTACATGAATAATGTACATGGAAAAAAAGTGGCGTTAAGAGACTTAGTCCATTTGCCATCATTGCAAAATTTCTCAGTAGTGATAAATAATCACATTATGGAAAGATTAAGTTTACAATGTATATTGGGTCGAGAAATTGTAAATACATTTTATCAAGAAAATAAAAATCCTTTTCAGAAGTTTAATTTTTACAGACAGATAACTGAGTGTAAAACATTTCTGATTATACTTTAGTTTGAGACCTCTCATTGTAAGTGAAATATATTGCAAACTGCTGCACAACAACATTATAACAGTAACACCAAGATTAAATGATTTTTCTTCATAATGTATTTAACCTTTTTTTGCTTCATCAAGTTATACTCAAAGGTCTTGATATACTTATTTCAATATTTTCTCAGGAATGTTAAATACAATTCATTTTTCAATCTCATTTGTTATTATTTGAAAAGTTTATGTTTTTTTTTCTTTTCAGAAATAACTGACTGAAGGAGCAACAAGCAAATAAAGAAAAGCACCATACTGCTAAGGCTGTTCAGGATTTATTTGAAAAATTAGTCGAACATTGCAGTAGATCTGAACAAGATACCATAAACCAGAATGCACCCTTATTTGTAAAAATGGACACCTTTATACTAGCCAACTTACAATTCTTGAAATCAGTTACAGAATATCCATCTATTGACAAGAGTCAAATTGACAATGAAATGCATTGATAACAGAAAATGCCCATGATTATCAAAGCAACTTTATTTTGTATACTTGAAAGTAAATCCTGCTAAAACAAACTGCTTTTTCTTAATACACAAGTGATATTTCTTCGGACATGTTGTAGTCTGTTTAACTTAACTTTTAGATGGATTCTTTTATATCAAATGGCTATATGTCCTTAATGAATATATGTCCTTTTGTAACAGTATAAAAATTAAGATAATAAATTTAAAAAAATTAACATGAACTGGAACTTGTTTTTATTGGCAATATTTTTTTTCATGTAGCTGTTGATGAAAATTTTCTCCAGAATTTTTTTTTCATGTTATTAAGGTACCCTAACATTAGGGCCTTGGTGGGCAAGTGGTCTAGGGTACATGCTAACATCATTATGGTTGCTCAGTTGGTAGATTCCTCGCTTTGTATGTTGCATGTCAGGGTTCGAACCCATCCTGGGGCTGATCAAGACTAGAAAACTGATAGTTACTATCCTTTTGCCAAGTACTCACCATTTAGAAATGAAAATCACAGGGGTTTTCAGAGTAGACCTTAAACTAAAACACTGGTGTCCAATGCTGGGACATGCATGGCACACTAAAGACCCATCCCTACACACTGCCATAAGCACACTGCAAACGTAAATATTTCTGTGGATTCACCTACAGCTGGTGACATCTTGATATAAGTGAAATATTCTTGACTAGAATGTAAAGCCCAATTAGATGAAATTAAATCACATGCTTACAGATCAAAGTACATCTTACTGAGTAGGTGTGATTCCCACAGTGACAGAACCTAGGATAAGAAAGTTTTTCACTTGCTTGTGGAAAGCCTTTGTCTATTTTCAGGCACTCCAGTTTCCTCCATCAGCTTAAGACTTACCACCTTGATATTAATGTGAAAGAATTGGTATCTTGACCGATTCTAAAACACCATTTGCCCTCTCCACTCCACTCCAGTATACCCTATATAGAATCAAAGTTGGCATATAATATCAGTAAACCAATGAATATTGGCTACTTATACGACAGACTGCATCATTTACTCTTTTTTACAACCTAGGGCGAATAATCATAGAGACAAACATGCAGCATTAGTTTTTCAAATTACTGATAATCAATTTATTTAGGTAATTAACTTTAAGACCTGCTTCTAAAAACATTTTAACTGTCCTACATGGTTTGATAACAACTAATGAAAGGCATAATTTCTATTTCAAATTGAGAAACAACTAATAGTTATAATTCCACAATTCTGTGTGCTCATCTACAGCTTCATTTCATGAAAAAATTTTGCTAATTATTTCTTTCATGAGTGGCATGTTATGTAATTTGGCTCTATTGGTTTTATGCCTTCACTTTGTGTTGCATTAGCAATTTTTCAGCCAGTATGTAAGACAAGAGTAAGTTTCTTAATTTCCTAGGGTAAATTAAAGAAGAAGTTTGTGCATGTGCATGTGCACGATGTGGAAGTGTGTTTTACTGTTTGCTATACTCGGCAATTTCCACATGCTAGCTCCTAGAGTCAGTCTGCTTCAGACAAGAACCCAACCATTATTAACAGTATGACAATGTGTCAACAGTTAGAACTCTCTCCTCAAATTTGTCTTATGTTTGACCTGGCCAGGGATTGAACCAACATCCCATCATACATTCGACCCCACTCTGCTTTGGAATATTTTCTGCCTCTGAACCATCAAGCCTATATTCAGTTGGTGTTGGCCTAGTGGTCCTAGGTGCCAGTCTGCAAATCAGAGTGCATTACCTCTGAAGTGTTAGTTCCTCTGTCATTTGTTTAGTTTTTCTAACAGCACTAGTCTGTGATTTTATTTTTTTTTGGAAACTTCAGTTTCCTTTACCATTGCAAATTTGATTGCTTAAACTTATCTTTGCCAGGTTGTTAAATGCCATTAAAATAGCACAGCATAGTATTAGTGTCTAACTAGTTTAGTATCAGTTTGTATGTCTCTTTATCTTTCCTTGAAAACTGTTAACTTTTTTATAAAAATGTATATGAAAATACTGTAGGTAATGATATGACAATCATTTTGATATATGATTCAAGGTCATACATTCAAAGATCAAGGTCATAGTTGCGTAAGAAGTCTTAAATTGTTAATTATCTTGAAAACTATAACTTAATTGTATAGACAGGTGTAAAAGAATATTGTAGGTATTATTATACTGATTATTTTTATATATGATTCAAGGTTATTGGTATCAAGGTCAAGGTCACAGCTGCCCAAAAAAAAAAAAAAAAAAAAAAAAAAAAAAAAAAAAAAAAAAAAAAAACCAGAAAAAGGTAAATTATCTTGAAAACTAAAAACTTCTTGTAAATCATGTATATTAAAACATTGTAGGTTTTGATATGACAATCGTTTTGATATAAGGCTCAAGGTAATATGTTCAAAGGTCAAGGTCATAGCTGCATTAGATGTCTTAAATTGTTAATTATTTTGAAAACTATTCACATTTGTATAGCCATGTATATTAGAGTATTGTAGGTTTTGATATGATGATCATTTTGATATATGGTTCAAGGCCATAGGTTCAAAGTTCAAAATCATAAGTATACTGAAATGGTTAATTTATAAGAAATTATTCATTGCTTCATAGTTTCTGTGTGCTTATTAGCTACTTATAAATGAGCTTTGACTAGATATTTCTTTTTAAGTATTGATTTTTCAACTTTTCCAATAGTCTTAACATAAAGGTTCATGGTGTGTAAACCTTGCCTGAAGACAAAATATGTATAAATACGACCTGCTATGAATGTTAACAATAACAACAGTCATGGAATAATCTGCAATGATAAATGATCTCTGCCCAAACAACTGAACAGATTTCGATGAAACTTCAATGACCAAGATCAAATGCAAGGTCATGGCATAGTTTTACCTTCGTACTTTTGTGACTTTTTCAACATTCTTTGGAAAAAATTGGTAATTAGGCTGAGTCAAAGGTCGTGAGTAAAAGAACTAAGATGTTGGTCTTTCTGTATTTAGGTGGTTATTTTGGATACAAGTCATTACTTCTTAATTACTGAATAAGATTTTTTTTGTTGAGAGATATTTTGCTACACAGTTTCAATAAATATTTATTTTATTCAATGCAACTTTCAAAATATCATAAAGAGGTTTTTATTTTGTATCAAAACACTTTTACCTGTCATTTCTATCAGGTGGGCCTTTTCTATCCCTTATTTCGAAATAAAAATGAGAAATGGAGTAATGATGTTTTACACAATCACAGTTAACAGTCTGTTCAAAATGGGGCCTGATCTAAAACTGATTACAACATCATATTTTGTGACAAAAATAACGTACATAATTCCACAAAACTAAAGGTCTACCAAAATCTAATGAAAGGGCTGCACATTTTTTTTGAGAAATTGAATTTCTCCAGGGACTTTCTGTTGAAAAGTGAGATAATCAAAATTTTATCCAAACTTTCCGAGCTACCAGGCTAACCGCTTTCCAGTGCTTTCAGTACTTTGATTTTTATCTGTACCTGTCATTTATTTTATTTTGTTCTTATATGTCAACTGTATACAAGATTCCAAGCACTTTTGATTCGAATATATATATATATATATATATATATATATATATATATATATATATATATATAT
Source organism: Tegillarca granosa (assembly GCA_029721355.1). Classification (NCBI taxonomy): domain Eukaryota; kingdom Metazoa; phylum Mollusca; class Bivalvia; order Arcoida; family Arcidae; genus Tegillarca; species Tegillarca granosa. The sequence goes on from CM056603.1 coordinate 993,268, forward strand.
ATATATATATATATATATAATATATATATATATTTCCCATTTGTGCTTATACTTACGTATTACGGGTTAACAGACACATGCTGTGCCATAAAATAGTCTCTCACACATGGCTCACAGGAACTATGAACTATGATTTTAGAAGGTATCAAAAGACACTTTTTGTCGAATGATATTTAAAAAATAATCAGTCAAGAACTCGGAAGGGTAAATAATAAAGCCGATTGTAAGAATTCTCTCCATCTCGGGTCATTGCAGAGGATTTTTTACTGGCAAAGTTCATCAGACAAACACGTATTAGGATGTCATATAAACATTGTTTTAACCGTTGGTTGGATGGAGGGTGGGAAACTGATATGCTGTTTAATATTTATGCGGTCAATAAATTCTCACGAATCTACCAGAAACCAAACACAACATGATCAAGGGTATCACAGGTATTATGACAGTTTGTTTAGATTTACTCTTTAACTCTGAAATAATTATTTACAGATAATTCTGGGTAGACACAGGGTAAGACAGAATACACTGTAGAGATAAGATACATTAAAAATTCAACTTACTTTTTACTATGGTATGGTTATGTGAGAAAAATTAAGGCCTTCAGTGTGGAAAAAAACTTAATAGACGTCTTTTTTTATTATTATGTCGATTATTTAGCCGCCAAAATTTTCTTACCACATTATATGAGTTTATTATTATATCACGATACACCATTTAAGCTTTAGTTTTGGAATGGTTAAGAATGGTCAAACAATTTTTATATTGAAGTTGATAATTGGGAATCGTGTTTACAATCCAGTTTTACAAATCTATATATATATCAAGACGGTTTGTTCTGGGACTGTTGAGGAAATCCAAGTACCTGGAAAACCGCACACCTTTGGCCAGCGAATTGACAAACTTTCAAACACTTGGATCAGTATGATTGGATTTCAAACCTAGAATTGGAGGTACTTGAACCCATAAGCAAGATCGTTTGGCGACTGGCGAGACAAAATAAGTAAAATAGTTACTGTTCGTAAAACCAACAAATGCATACAAAGAGAAGTAACTCTTACAATTCAAACGATAAAAGAAACGTTATATTGATAATAACCATTCTTTATAATTTATATAATAATGATCTAGACACAACATAGAATTCGCTGTCACTTTAAATGGATATCAGCAGTTAATGGGATAGACTAAAAATTTACGGCAGCGACATCAAAAAGGGACTAGAAAGACAAAAAATACAGTACAACACGGCATTGACTTAACCAAATAATAATGAATGTAAATTTTCCGCGTTTCAATAATTCGGTTATTAAAAAGTTAAATTCAGTTGTGTATAAGTTATACCAGATCAGAGTCATCCTTCAGTTAAAAATGTAAATCTGGTATACAAGTGATCACAAATAGAGAACTAATGTCACATTTCAGAGGTAAAAGTTGAATGCTTTACTCCCGAGACAAGATAGCGGTCAGTTCTGGGATGGCGAAGGAAAGCGGAGTACCCGAAGAAAGTCACCGGTCTTCGGTAAGCATGCTGACACATCTTCTCATAGGAGAATCTGTCAAAGTAGGATTCAAACCCAGGCGTTGTGAGGCAGGGTGATATGTAAACACGCGCTTTATTCACTCGATCTCTACTGCCATGTGCTACTTTTAATTTTTTTATTTCTGTCATGTGCTACTTTTGAATTGTATTATTTCATAAAAATTCAAAAGTAGCACATAACACTACTTTTACAGGTAAGGGCAATGCATCTCTCTGCAAAAATTGGTGTTAAATCCCCGTCTGATTCAGTGATATACCATAAGCAAATATTGAATTAGATATACATGGAGAAAAAAATAATAAAAAATCACTGTCACACTTAGGAATTTATTGCTACATTCGATAAAAAAGCAAAATACGAGAATTTTAATAACAATTCACTGCCATACCTAATAAAACTTGTAAAAGCAAATTTAAAGATTCACAAGTAACTAGTACTGTCTAATCCTTCTTCTTCCAGATCCATTTCTGTGTTTGCTCTTCTTCTAATTTTCTGAAACAAAGTTATTTATTTATCTTGACAATCTGTGTTTTTTTTTTGTTTTATAAATTCTACATAAAACACGTAATTAGATGTTTTCATTTTTTTATTTCCCAAAAATCAGACAAAATATTTCGTTGATTGTACAATATCGTGCTAAATCATTACCAAATACACATATCTTTCATAAAATACACAATATACACCTTCCGAAACTTTCAAAGACAGAAATGAGATGATCTGAAATTACTTCTGTCATCTACCATTTCTAAATTTAATCATAAAATACATTCAAAATTGGTATATGACACTTCCTTGGGCAAGGGCTATGGGACAAAAATGGAAAAATAACAGTAAAACGTTTTTCCAATGAATTGGACAGTTTAAGCTGCATTAAGTTTTCCAAAGAAAAAATTAAAACGGTGCTAATCTAATTAATGATGTTCCTAATGAACAATGTTACATTTGGTTAAACGATAAAAGCTTGAATAAATACAGAAATTACAGTATTTACCCAGCGAGATGCAGGATTTGGTATCTAATATTAGAACATGGTTACGTCATCAAAACCCGGGTCATTTAAACACAACTTTCCAAACGGTGAAATACAATAAATTAAACACAGAACTTCGTTGAATTTGTCATTTGTGATTTAGTAAGGGATACATAGCACCATTTCAAATACATCTGGATATTAATGAAGGACAATTAATGCTATCTGTCATGTTTCACCTTCGATTCTAGGGTACATCCGTGCGCATGCTCCAAGCTCATAATTACCATCGTAAAACACTGACCAACCTGTCAAAGGATTCCGTTTTATTTACAGCTATTCAAAGAAATGAAATTTTAGAAAATGAATGTCACTGGATCGTGGTTAGAAGATATACATTTTTTTTAAAAGTTTATTTTTAGAAAATCAAAAAAAAAAAAAAAAAAAAAAAAAAAAAAAAAAAAAAAAAAAAAAATAAAATCAGAAAATTGAAAACTTAATGCAGCTTTAATGTTTTTCAAATATTGAAAATAATAACAATTGTTGTACTTTACATCAAACAATGATTTGGCAAGTATCTAACTGTGCAAAAAGAGTTTAAATACGAGAAAAAGGTGTTATTTGTCCAAATCAAGGTTTTAATTTCCATGATAAAAGTAGTGAGACATGATTATGTTATTTTCGATTTGAAGTACTTGAGAGGCCTATTTCATTGTTCGGGTAATTTGATTTCACATCATTTGTAGTTTAAACACACTTTCTGGTAGAAACATTCGTCTCTGCTCTCTGCTAGAAATTGTTAGAATGACCGCCTTCAGGTTAGAATGACTAACTCCAAGTTAGAACAAACGTCTCCAGGTTAGAATGACCGCCTTCAGGTTAGAATGACTAACTCCAAGTTAGAATAAACGTCTCCAGGTTAGAATGACAAAACACCAGGTCAGAATGACCAACTCCAGGTTAGAATGACCAACTCCAGGTTAGAATGACCGCCTCCAGGTTAGAATGACCAACTCCAGGTTAGAATGACCAACTCCAGGTTAGAATGACCGCCTCCAGGTTAGAATGGCCAACTCCAGGTTAGAATGACCAACTCCAGGTTAGAATGACCAACTCCAGATTAGAATGTCCGCGGGTTAGAATGACCGTCTCCAGGTTAGAATGACCAACTCCAGGTTAGAATGACCAACTCCAGGTTAGAATGACCAACTCCAGGTTAGAATGACCGCCTCCAGGCTAGAATGACCGCCTCCAGGTTAGAATGACCAACTCCAGGTTAGTATGACAAACTCCAGGAGACTGTGTCATCTTTTAACATCTTAACTTTTACGTCCGTTTCATCAATTTTCCATAATTTTGTAACTTTCTCCTTAAATTTAGAACAATGACTACATTTTGATTTAACACCAGCTGTATGTGATGGCAAACACAATTTTATATAATTTGTCTAATTTTAGTTGTAATAGGAATCTCGGTGGCTGAGTTGTCTAAATGCGCGGTTACAGACTCTGTTACAGGATAAGTACAATCTCGGTGGCTGAGTTGTCTAAATGCGCGGTTACAGACTCTGTTACAGGATAAGTACAATCTCGGTGGCTGAGTTGTCTAAATGCGCGGTTACAGACTCTGTTACAGGATAAGTACAATCTCGGTGGCTGAGTTGTCTAAATGCGCGGTTACAGACTCTGTTACAGGATAAGTACAATCTCGGTGGCTGAGTTGTCTAAATGCGTGGTTACAGACTCTGTTACAGGATAAGTACAATCTCGGTGGCTGAGTTGTCTAAATGCGCGGTTACAGACTCTGTTACAGGATAAGTACAATCTCGGTGGCTGAGTTGTCTAAATGCGTGGTTACAGACTCTGTTACAGGATAAGTACAATCTCGGTGGCTGAGTTGTCTAAATGCGTGGTTACAGACTCTGTTACAGGATAAGTACAATCTCGGTGGCTGAGTTGTCTAAATGCGTGGTTACAGACTCTGTTACAGGATAAGTACAATCTCGGTGGCTGAGTTGTCTAAATGCGCGGTTACAGACTCTGTTACAGGATAAGTACAATCTCGGTGGCTGAGTTGTCTAAATGCGCGGTTACAGACTCTGTTACAGGATAAGTACAATCTCGGTGGCTGAGTTGTCTAAATGCGTGGTTACAGACTCTGTTACAGGATAAGTACAATCTCGGTGGCTGAGTTGTCTAAATGCGTGGTTACAGACTCTGTTACAAGATAAGTACAATCTCGGTGGCTGAGTTGTCTAAATGCGCGGTTACAGACTCTGTTACAGGATAAGTACAATCTCGGTGGCTGAGTTGTCTAAATGCGTGGTTACAGACTCTGTTACAGGATAAGTACAATCTCGGTCGCTGAGTTGTCTAAATGCGCGGTTACAGACTCTGTTACAGGATAAGTACAATCTCGGTGGCCGAGTAGTCTAAATGCGCGGTTACAGACTCTGTTACAGGATAAGTACAATCTCGGTCGCTGAGTTGTCTAAATGCGTGGTTACAGACTCTGTTACAGGATAAGTACAATATCGGTGGCCGAGTAGTCTAAATGCGCGGTTACAGACTCTGTTACAGGATAAGTACAATCTCGGTGGCTGAGTTGTCTAAATGCGTGGTTACAGACTCTGTTACAGGATAAGTACAATCCCGGTGGCCGAGTAGTCTAAATGCGCGGTTACAGACTCTGTTACAGGATAAGTACAATCTCGGTGGCTGAGTTGTCTAAATGCGTGGTTTCAGACTCTGTTACAGGATAATTACAATCTCGGTGGCTGAGTTGTCTAAATGCGTAGTTACAGACTCTGTTACAGGATAAGTACAATCTCGGTGGCTGAGTTGTCTAAATGCGCGGTTACAGACTCTGTTACAGGATAAGTACAATATCGGTGGCTGAGTTGTCTAAATGCGTGGTTACAGACTCTGTTACAGGATAAGTACAATCTCGGTGGCTGAGTTGTCTAAATGCGTGGTTACAGACTCTGTTACAGGATAAGTACAATCTCGGTGGCTGAGTTGTCTAAATGCGCGGTTACAGACTCTGTTACAGGATAAGTACAATCTCGGTGGCTGAGTTGTCTAAATGCGTGGTTACAGACTCTGTTACAGGATAAGTACAATCTCGGTGGCTGAGTTGTCTAAATGCGCGGTTACAGACTCTGTTACAGGATAAGTACAATCTCGGTGGCTGAGTTGTCTAAATGCGCGGTTACAGACTCTGTTCTAGGATAAGTACAAATCCCACTCGGGAGGACTAAAATTGTAAAAATATTTGTTAGTTTGTTTTCCAAAAGTCGGAGGTTTTATTTGGGTACTCCAGTGTCCTCAACCATCCATGGATTTACATCCTAGAGGAAAACAAATCTTGACTAGGGCGTAAAACAGCAATACTTTATTCCTGTTTTCTGTGGTACTTTTAAGGAAGAACGTGTTATCACTTTTACTCATATTCTGATAATAAGTTTTTTTCTTGTCTCAGTTGACAAAGTGTTAGTTTTATTCTTGATAATTAAGTTCAGTTTCCGTTAAGATATCGGTCAGATGATTTAGTAATGAGATGTGGGCGAGATCATACATCTGCTGTTACAAGGTCAAACCAATTCTTATTATACATAAATGATAAAAAAACAACTCAAGATGGTAACAACTTATAAAGAGTGATAGAATAATTGTACAACGAGAGTTACGAAAAACAAATGGGTTTAACGAAAGTATTAATTGGTACAACGCAATGTCGGTACGGAACATTTGTTTACTCTGAATAAAAATTCCGAAAACTTGGGGTAAAAAAGTCAACGTCGGTCAGTCGTAAACCTATATATTTTATATTGCTACAAGTTTTTTCGTCGAAAGCAAACTTTTTTTATAAGATGGCATAATACATATTACATGGTTAACTCAATCGTGTCCCCAAAACAGCGGTGTCATGGTACTATACGCAATAAATCAATTAACCTTGATTCTATATAAGCCGTGTCATGGTATAATACACATAACATAAATTAACATTGAGCTTTTCAAGCCGTGTCATGGTATTATACGCAATAAATCAATTAATCTTGACTCTATACAAGCAGTGTCAGGGTACTATACACATAACATAAATTAACATTGACCTTTCAAGCAGTGCCATGGTACTATACGCAATAAATCAATAAATCTTGACTCTATACAAGCAGTGTCATGGTACTATACGCAATAAATCAATAAATCTTGACTCTATACAAACAGTGTCATGGTACTTTACGCAATAAATCAATAAATCTTGACTCTATACAAGCAGTGCCATGGTACTATACGCAAAAAAATCAATTAATCTTGACTCTATACAAGCAGTGTCATGGTACTATACACATTACATAAATTAACATTGACCTTTTCAGGCAGTGTCATGGTATTATACGCAATAAATCAATAAATCTTGACTCTATACAAACAGTGCCATGGTACTATACGCAAAAAAACAATTAATCTTGACTCTATACAAGCAGTGTCATGGTACTATACGCATTACATAAATAAACATTGACCTTTTCAAGCAGTGCCATGGTACTGTACGCAATAAATCAATAAATCTTGACTCTATACAAACAGTGTCATGGTACTTTACGCAATAAATCAATAAATCTTGACTCTATACAAGCAGTGTCATGGTACTATACGCAATAAATCAATTAATATTTACTCTATACAAGCAGTGTCATGATACTATACACATTACATAAATTAATATTGACCTTTTCAAGCAGTGCCATGATATTATACGCAATAAATTAATTAATCTTGACTCTAAACAAGCAGTGTCATGGTACTATACGCAATAAATCAATTAATCTTGACTCTATACAAGCAGTGCCATGGTACTATACGCAATAAATCAATAAATCTTTACTCTATACAAGCAGTGCCATAGTACTTTACGCAAAAAATCAATTAATCTTGACTCTATACAAGCAGTGTCATGGTACTATACACATTACATAAATTAATACTGACCTTTTCAAGCAGTGTCATGGTACTATACGCAATGAATCAATTAATGTTGACTCTATACAAGCAGTGCCATGGTACTATACGCAAAAAAATCAATTAATCTTAACTCTATACAAGCAGCGTCATGGTACTATACACATTACATAAATTAATATTGACCTTTTCAAGCCGTGTCATGGTTCTATACGCTTGAAATAAATTAATCTTGACCCTACACAAGCAGTGTCAGGGTACTAGTAGTACACGTCATAAAGTAATCAATCCTGACTAAATAAGCAGTGTCAGGGTACTAGTAGTACACGTCATAAAGTAATCAATCCTGACTATATAAGCAGTGTCAGGGTACTAGTAGTACACGTCATAAAGTAATCAATTCTGACTATATAAGCAGTGTCAGGGTACTAGTAGTACACGTCATAAAGTAATCAATCCTGACTATATAAGCAGTGTCAGGGTACTAGTAGTACACGTCATAAAGTAATCAATCCTGACTATATATAAGCAGTGTCAGGGTACTAGTAGTACACGTCATAAAGTAATCAATCCTGACTATATAAGCAGTGTCAGGGTACTAGTAGTACACGTCATAAAGTAATCAATCCTGACTATATAAGCAGTGTCAGGGTACTAGTAGTACACGTCATAAAGTAATCAATCCTGACCATATAAGCAGTGTCAAGGTACTAAGAAGGTGTCAGTGTATTTTACTTCCATACATTCTCTATCGTCTATGCGGCGGGCTAAGGGGGCAAATTAATATTTGCGTTTGTGTCTTTATGTAGTAGAGGGTATACCATAAAGTGCTGATGCTTTGCATCACAAGTATGTTCAAAACTTACTTTTAATTTTTTTTTTTAAATTGCGCAAAGTGGTGCATATAAAAACTTAAATTATAGCCATACTGCACTATAGGTGGCAAATCTACTTTTTAAAAAAATTATTTTGATATTTACTTTAGTTTTCATGGTTGTGTTGGGTGTTGCTGCTGCATTTTGTCAGTTACATATACTGTTTAAATCCTTCTTCTATTATTGCTTATTTATTCGTTTTATTTATTTGTAAATACTAAATAATGCAGTGATGTAAGTGTTGATGAAACTGCTGTACCTCCTAGTGTCTAGATGCTTCTTTTGTTAAAGAAAAAAATCAGGCCACAATTTCACATTCCTTAACTAAGATTTTCTTTAATTTAAATTAAACATTTTATTTGGTATTCTCTTATTGTGCTAAGAATAAATAGTTTTTACAAAACAAAATACAAATGATGTATTAAAACGATTTTCGAAATGACACCTTCAATATCAAAATAAACTAACAGAATTAATTTTGATCTCATTTGTCTTAATTTATTTAAGGAAAATTTTAATTAAGGAATGATTGTGAAACCGGAGCCTAAACTTACATGCATAAAGGAGCACTTGAGCAACTCATAAATGGTACAAATCCCTTTAAAGAATCCTTGCCATCAACTTAACTGATGAAAAAAACTCTGTAAAATTAAATTATTATTCACTTGACTTGTTATTCGTTGACATTTGCCTTCCTAAATAATTTACATTTTCATCATCACCAAACAAATTAAGTTTGTAAACAATTATACACCATGAAGATATTAACAAGTAGAAAATGATCTGAAATCAAAGAAAAACCGACCTTTGACCTCAAACATCAAATTATCTAACAAATTATCTTCCTAAAACACCTACGCCTATAACAGCAGAGTCTTTATAACTGCTTAAGTAAAAAATACATACGCCCTGCCGGAAGTTGACCAATTTATATGTTAAGTGCATTTGACGCGTCCGTGACATCAACGATAACAAAATTTTTACATTTTTACATATTTACATTTTATGTGTCCATAAATAACGCGGTTATATACTAAGCTGCCATCATAACATACATGTTGTTTAAAATTCAAACAAATAAATACCAGTCCATGTTCAAATCACCATCCAAAAAGCAAAGTAAAAATCAAACATAAACATACCAGTCCATGTCCAAATCACAATCCAAAAAGCAAAGTAAAAATCAAACATAAACATACCAATACATGTCTAAATCACAATCCAAAAAGCAAAGTAAAAATCAAACATAAACATACCAGTCCATGTTCAAATCACAACCAAAAAGCAAAGTAAAAATCAAACATAAACATACCAGTCCATGCCCAAATCACAATCCAAAAAGCAAAGTAGAAATCAAACATAAACATACCAATACATGTCTAAATCACAATCACAAAAAGCAAAGTAACAATCAATTATAAACATACCAATACATGTCTCAATCACAATCACAAAAAGCAAAGTAAAAATCAAACATAAACATACCAATTCATGTCTAAATCAAAATCCAAAAAGCAAAGTAAAAATCAAACATAAACATACCAATCCATGTCCAAAGCACAATCCAAAAAGCAAAGTAAAAATCAAACCTAAACATACCAATACATGTTTAAATCACAATCCAAAAAGCAAAGTAAAAATCAAACATAAAGAAACCAATACATGTCTAAATCACAATCACAAAAAGCAAAGTAAAAATCAAACATAAACATACCAATTCATGTCTAAATCACAATCCAAAAAGCAAAGTAAAAATCAAACATAAACATACCAATCCATGTCCAAAGCACAATCCAAAAAGCAAAGTAAAAATCAAATACAAACATACCAATACATGTTCAAATCACAATCACAAAAAGCAAAGTAAAAATCAAACATAAACATACCAGTCCATGTCCAAATTACAATCAAAAAAGCAAAGTAAAAATCAAACATAAACATACCAATACATGCCAAAATCACAATCCAAAAAGCAAAGTAAAAATCAAACATAAACATACCAATACATGTCTAAATCACAATCACAAAAAGCAAAGTAAAAATCAAACATAAACATACCAATACATGTCTAAATCACAATCCAAAAAGCAAAGTAAAAATCAAACATAAACATCCAATACATGTCTAAATCACAATCCAAAAAGCAAAGTAAAAATCAAACATAAACATACCAGTCCATGCCAAAATCACAATCCAAAAAGCAAACTTAAAATCAAACATAAACATACCAGTCCATGTTCAAAACACAATCACAAAAAGCAATGTAAAAATTAAACATAAACATACCAGCCCATGTCTAAATCACAATCCAAAAAGCAAAGTAAAAATCAAACATAAACATACAAATACATGTCTATATCACAATCACAAAAAACAAAGTAGAAATCAAACATAAACATACCAATACATGTCTAAATCACAATCCAAAAAGCAAAGTAAAAATCAAACATAAACATACCAATACATGTCTAAATCACAACCCAAAAAGCAAAGTAAAAATCAAACATAAACATACCAATTCATGTCTAAATCCAATCCAAAAAGCAAAGTAAAAATCAAACATAAACATACCAGTCCATGTCAAAAGCACAATCCAAAAAGCAAAGTAAAAATCAAATATAAACATACCAATACATGTTCAAATCACAATCACAAAAAGCAAAGTAAAAATCAAACATAAACATACCAGTCCATGTCCAAATTACAATCCAAAAAGCAAAGTAAAAATCAAACATAAACATACCAATACATGTCTAAATCACAATCCAAAAAGCAATTAAAAATCAAACATAAACAAACCAATACATGTCTAAATCACAATCACAAAAAGCAAAGTAAAAATCAAACATAAACATACCAATACATGTCTAAATCACAATCACAAAAAGCAAAGTAAAAATCAAACATAAACATACCAATTCATGTCTAAATCACAATCCAAAAAGCAAAGTAAAAATCAAACATAAACATACCAGTCCATGCCCAAATCACAATCCAAAAAGCAAAGTAAAAATCAAACATAAACATACTAATACATTTCTAAATCACAATCCAAAAAGCAAAGTAAAAATCAAACATAAACATACCAATACTTGTCTAAATCACAATCCAAAAAGCAAAGTAAAAATCAAATATAAACATACCAGTCCATGCCCAAATCACAATCCAAAAAGCAAAGTAAAAATCAAACATAAACATACCAATACATGTCTAAATCACACTCCAAAAAGCAAAGTAAAAATCAAACATAAACATAACAGTCCATGCCCAAATCACAATCCAAAAAGCAAAGTAAAAATTAAACATAAACATACCAATACATGTCTAAATCACAATCCAAAAAGCAAAGTAAAAATCAAACATAAACATACCAATACATGTCTAAATCACAATCCAAAAAGCAAAGTAAAAATCAAACATAAACATAACAGTCCATGTCTAAATCACAATCCAAAAAGCAAAGTAATAATCAAATATAAACATACCAGTCCATGCCCAAATCACAATCCAAAAATCAAAGTAAAAATCAAACATAAACATACTAATACATGTCTAAATCACAATCACAAAAAGCAATTAAAAATCAAACATAAACATACCAATTCATGTCTAAATCCCAAACACAAAAAGCAAAGTAAAAATCAATTATAAACATACCAATACATGTCTAAATCACAATCACAAAAAGCAAAGTAAAAATCAAACATAAACATACCAATTCATGTCTAAATCACAATCCAAAAAGCAAAGTAAAAATCAAACATAAACATACCAGTCAATGTCCAAAGCACAATCCAAAAAGCAAAGTAAAAATCAAATATAAACATACCAATACATGTTCAAATCACAATCACAAAAAGCAAAGTAAAAATCAAACATAAACATACCAGTCCAAGTCCAAATTACAATCCAAAAAGCAATTAAAAATCAAACATAAACATACCAATACATGTCTAAATCACAATCCAAAAAGCAATTAAAAATCAAACATAAACATACCAATACATGTCTAAATCACAATCCAAAAAGCAAAGTAAAAATCAAACATAAACAAAAGAATACATGTCTAAATCACAATCACAAAAAACAAAGTAAAAATCAAACATAAACATACCAATACATGTCTAAATCACAATCACAAAAAGCAAAGTAAAAATCAAACATAAACATACCAATACATGTCTAAATCACAATCCAAAAAGCAAAGTAAAAATCAAACATAAATATACCAGTCCATGCCCAAATCACAATCCAAAAAGCAAAGAAAAAATCAAACATAAACATACTAATACATGTCTAAATCACAATCCAAAAAGCAAAGTAAAAATCAAACATAAACATACCAATACATGTCTAAATCACAATCCAAAAAGCAAAGTAAAAACAAACATAAACATACCAGTCCATGCCCAAATCACAATCCAAAAAGCAAAGTAAAAATCAAACATAAACATACCAATACATGTCTAAATCACAATCGAAAAAGCAAAGTAAAAATCAAACATAAACATACCAGTCCATGCCCAAATCACAATCCAAAAAGCAAAGTAAAAATCAAACATAAACATACCAATACATGTCTAAATCACAATCCAAAAAGCAAAGTAAAAATCAAACATAAACATACCAGTCCATGTCTAAATCACAATCCAAAAAGCAAAGTAATAATCAAATATAAACATACCAGTCCATGCCCAAATCACAATCCAAAAAGCAAAGTAAAAATCAAACATAAACATACTAATACATGTCTAAATCACAATCACAAAAAGCAATTAAAAATCAAACATAAACATACCAATTCATGTCTAAATCCCAAACACAAAAAGCAAAGTAAAAATCAATTATAAACATACCAATACATGTCTAAATCACAATCACAAAAAGCAAAGTAAAAATCAAACATAAACATACCAATTCATGTCTAAATCACAATCCAAAAAGCAAAGTAAAAATCAAACATAAACATACCAGTCAATGTCCAAAGCACAATCCAAAAAGCAAAGTAAAAATCAAATATAAACATACCAATACATGTTCAAATCACAATCACAAAAAGCAAAGTAAAAATCAAACATAAACATACCAGTCCATGTCCAAATTACAATAAAAAAAGCAAAGTAAAAATCAAACATAAACATACCAATACATGTCTAAATCACAATCCAAAAAGCAATTAAAAATCAAACATAAACATACCAATACATGTCTAAATCACAATCCAAAAAGCAAAGTAAAAAACAAACATAAACAAAAGAATACATGTCTAAATCACAATCACAAAAAGCAAAGTAAAAATCAAACATAAACATACCAATACATGTCTAAATCACAATCACAAAAAGCAAAGTAAAAATCAAACATAAACATACCAATACATGTCTAAATCACAATCCAAAAGCAAAGTAAAAATCAAACATAAATATACCAGTCCATGCCCAAATCACAATCCAAAAAGCAAAGTAAAAATCAAACATAAACATACTAATACATGTCTAAATCACAATCCAAAAAGCAAAGTAAAAATCAAACATAAACATACCAATACTTGTCTAAATCACAATCCAAAAAGCAAAGTAAAAACAAACATAAACATACCAGTCCATGTCTAAATCACAATCCAAAAAGCAAAGTAAAAATCAAACATAAACATACCAATACATGTCTAAATCAGAATCCAAAAAGCAAAGTAAAAATCAAACATAAACATACCAATACATGTCTAAATCACAATCACAAAAAGCAAAGTAAAAATCAAACATAAACATACCAATACATGTCTAAATCACAATCACAAAAAGCAAAGTAAAAATCAAACATAAACATACCAATACATGTCTAAATCACAATCCAAAAAGCAAAGTAAAAATCAAACATAAAAATACCAGTCCATGCCCAAATCACAATCCAAAAAGCAAAGTAAAAATCAAACATAAACATACCAGTCCATGCCCAAATCACAATCCAAAAAGCCAAGTAAAAATCAAACATAAACATACCAATACATGTCTAAATCACAATCCAAAAAGCAACGTAAAAATCAAACATAAACATACCAGTCCATGCCCAAATCACAATCCAAAAAGCAAAGTAAAAATCAAACACAAACATACCAATACATGTCTAAATCACAATCCAAAAAGCAAAGTAAAAATCAAACATAAACATTCCAATACATGTCTAAATCACAATCCAAAAAGCAAAGTAAAAATCAAACATAAACATACCAGTCCATGCCCAAATCACAATCCAAAAAGCAAAGTAAAAATCAAACCTAAACATACCAATACATGTTTAAATCACAATCCAAAAAGCAAAGTAAAAATCAAACATAAACATACCAGTCCATGCCCAAATCACAATCACAAAAAGGAGAGTAAAAATAAAACATAAATATATCAATACATGTCTAAATCACAATCCAAAAAGCAAACTAAAAATCAAACATAAATATACCAGTCTATGCCCAAATCACAATCCAAAAAGCAAAGTAAAAATCAAACATAAACATACTAATACATGTCTAAATCACAATCCAAAAAGCAAAGTAAAAATCAAACATAAACATACCAATACTTGTCTAAATCACAATCCAAAAAGCAAAGTAAAAACAAACATAAACATACCAGTCCATGCCCAAATCACAATCCAAAAAGCAAAGTAAAAATCAAACATAAACATACCAATACATGTCTAAATCACAATCCAAAAAGCAAAGTAAAAATCAAACATAAACATACCAGTCCATGCCCAAATCACAATCCAAAAAGCAAAGTAAAAATCAAACATAAACATACCAATACATGTCTAAATCACAATCCAAAAAGCAAAGTAAAAATCAAACATAAACATACCAGTCCATGTCTAAATCACAATCCAAAAAGCAAAGTAATAATCAAATATAAACATACCAGTCCATGCCCAAATCACAATCCAAAAAGCAAAGTAAAAATCAAACATAAACATACTAATACATGTCTAAATCAAAATTACAAAAAGCAATTAAAAATCAAACATAAACATACCAATTCATGTCTAAATCCCAAACACAAAAAGCAAAGTAAAAATCAATTATAAACATACCAATACATGTCTAAATCACAATCACAAAAAGCAAAGTAAAAATCAAACATAAACATACCAATTCATGTCTAAATCAGAATCCAAAAAGCAAAGTAAAAATCAAACATAAACATACCAGTCAATGTCCAAAGCACAATCCAAAAAGCAAAGTAAAAATCAAATATAAACATACCAATACATGTTCAAATCACAATTACAAAAAGCAAAGTAAAAATCAAACATAAACATACCAGTCCATGTCCAAATTACAATCCAAAAAGCAAAGTAAAAATCAAACATAAACATACCAATACATGTCTAAATCACAATCCAAAAAGCAATTAAAAATCAAACATAAACATACCAATACATGTCTAAATCACAATCCAAAAAGCAAAGTAAAAATCAAACATAAACAAAAGAATACATGTCTAAATCACAATCACAAAAAGCAAAGTAAAAATCAAACATAAACATACCAATACATGTCTAAATCACAATCACAAAAAGCAAAGTAAAAATCAAACATAAACATACCAATACATGTCTAAATCACAATCCAAAAAGCAAAGTAAAAATCAAACATAAATAAACCAGTCCATGCCCAAATCACAATCCAAAAAGCAAAGTAAAAATCAAACATAAACATACTAATACATGTCTAAATCACAATCCAAAAAGCAAAGTAAAAATCAAACATAAACATACCAATACTTGTCTAAATCACAATCCAAAAAGCAAAGTAAAAACAAACATAAACATACCAGTCCATGCCCAAATCACAATCCAAAAAGCAAAGTAAAAATCAAACATAAACATACCAATACATGTCTAAATCACAATCCAAAAAGCAAAGTAAAAATCAAACATAAACATACCAGTCCATGCCCAAATCACAATCCAAAAAGCAAAGTAAAAATCAAACATAAACATACCAATACATGTCTAAATCACAATCCAAAAAGCAAAGTAAAAATCAAACATAAACATACCAGTCCATGTCTAAATCACAATCCAAAAGCAAAGTAAAATCAAACATAAACATACCAATACATGTCTAAATCACAATCCAAAAAGCAAAGTAAAAATCAAACATAAACATACCAATTTATGTCTAAATCACAATCCAAAAAGCAAAGTAAAAATGAAACATAAACATACCAGTCCATGTTCAAATCACAATCCAAAAAGCAAAGTTAAACTCAAATATAAACATACCAACACATGTTGAAATCACAATCACAAAAAGCAAAGTAAAAATCAAACATAAACATACCAGTCCATGCCCAAATCACAATCCAAAAAGCAAAGTAAAAATCAAATATAAACATACCAATACATGTCTAAATCACAATCCAAAAAGCAAAGTAAAAATCAAACATAAACATACCAGTCCATGTCTAAATCACATCCAAAAAGCAAAGTAAAAATCAAATATAAACATACCAATACATGTTCAAATCACAATTACAAAAAGCAAAGTAAAAAATCAAACATAAACATACCAGTCCATGTCCAAATTACAATCCAAAAAGCAAAGTAAAAATCAAACATAAACATACCAATACATGTCTAAATCACAATCCAAAAAGCAATTAAAAAATCAAACATAAACATACCAATACATGTCTAAATCACAATCCAAAAAGCAAAGTAAAAATCAAACATAAACAAAAGAATACATGTCTAAATCACAATCACAAAAAGCAAAGTAAAAAATCAAACATAAACATACCAATACATGTCTAAATCACAATCACAAAAGCAAAGTAAAATCAAACATAAACATACCAATACATGTCTAAATCACAATCCAAAAAGCAAAGTAAAAATCAAACATAAAATACCAGTCCATGCCCAAATCACAATCCAAACAGCAAAGTAAAAATCAAACATAAACATACCAGTCCATGCCCAAATCACAATCCAAAAAGCCAAGTAAAAATCAAACATAAACATACCAATACATGTCTAAATCACAATCCAAAAAGCAACGTAAAAATCAAACATAAACATACCAGTCCATGCCCAAATCACAATCCAAAAAGCAAGTAAAAATCAAACACAAAACATACCAATACATGTCTAAATCACAATCCAAAAAGCAAAGTAAAAATCAAACATAAACATTCCAATACATGTCTAAATCACAATCCAAAAAGCAAAGTAAAAATCAAACATAAACATACCAGTCCATGCCCAAATCACAATCCAAAAAGCAAAGTAAAAATCAAACCTAAACATACCAATACATGTTTAAATCACAATCCAAAAAGCAAAGTAAAAATCAAACATAAACATACCAGTCCATGCCCAAATCACAATCACAAAAAGGAGAGTAAAAATAAAACATAAATATATCAATACATGTCTAAATCACAATCCAAAAAGCAAACTAAAAATCAAACATAAATATACCAGTCTATGCCCAAATCACAATCCAAAAAGCAAAGTAAAAATCAAACATAAACATACTAATACATGTCTAAATCACAATCCAAAAAGCAAAGTAAAAATCAAACATAAACATACCAATACTTGTCTAAATCACAATCCAAAAAGCAAAGTAAAAATCAAACATAAACATACCAGTCCATGCCCAAATCACAATCCAAAAAGCAAAGTAAAAATCAAACATAAACATAGTAATACATGTCTAAATCACAATCCAAAAAGCAAAGTAAAAATCAAACATAAACATACCAGTCCATGCCCAAATCACAATCCAAAAAGCAAAGTAAAAATCAAACATAAACATACCATACATGTCTAAATCACAATCCAAAAAAGCAAAGTAAAAATCAAACATAAACATACCAGTCCATGTCTAAATCACAATCCAAAAAGCAAAGTAATAATCAAATATAAACATACCAGTCCATGCCCAAATCACAATCCAAAAGCAAAGTAAAAATCAAACACAAACATACCAATACATGTCTAAATCACAATCCAAAAAGCAAAGTAAAATCAAACATAAACATTCCCAATACATGTCTAAATCACAATCCAAAAAGCAAAGTAAAAATCAAACATAAACATACCAGTCCATGCCCAAATCACAATCCAAAAAGCAAAGTAAAAATCAAACCTAAACATACCAATACATGTTTAAATCACAATCCAAAAAGCAAAGTAAAATCAAACATAACATACCAGTCCATGCCCAAATCACAATCACAAAAAGGAGAGTAAAAATAAAACATAAATATATCAATACATGTCTAAATCACAATCCAAAAAGCAACTAAAATCAAACATAAATATACCAGTCTATGCCCAAATCACAATCCAAAAAGCAAAGTAAAAATCAACATAAACATACCAGTCCATGCCTAAATCACAATCCAAAAAGCAAAGTAAAAATCAAACATAAACATACCAATACTTGTCTAAATCACAATCCAAAAAGCAAAGTAAAAACAAACATAAACATACCAGTCCATTGCCCAAATCACAATCCAAAAAGCAAAGTAAAAATCAAACATAAACATAGCTAATACATGTCTAAATCACAATCCAAAAAGGCAAAGTAAAAATCAAACATAAACATACCAGTCCCTGCCCAAATCACAATCCAAAAAGCAAAGTAAAAATCAAACATAAACATACAATCATGTCTAAATCACAATCCAAAAAGCAAAGTAAAATCAAACATAAACATACCAGGCCATGTCTAAATCACAATCCAAAAAGCAAAGTAATAATCAAATAAAACATACCAGTCCATGCCCAAATCCACAATCACAAAAAGCAAAGTAAAAATCAAACATAAACATACATACATGTCTAAATCACATTACAAAAAGCAATTAAAAATCAAACATAAAACATAACCAATTCATGTCTAAAGCCCAAACACAAAAGCAAAGTAAAAAATCAATTATAAACATACCAATACATGTCTAAATCACAATCACAAAAAGCAAAGTAAAAATCAAACATAAACATACCAATTTCATGTCTAATCAGAATCCAAAAAGCCAAGTAAAATCAACATAAACATAACCAGTCAATGTCCAAAGCACAATCCAAAAAGCAAAGTAAAAATCAAATATAAACATACAAATACATGTTCAAATCACATTACAAAAGCAAAGTAAAAATCAAACATAAACATACCAGTCCATGTCCAAATTACAATCCAAAAAGCAAAGTAAAAATCAAACATAAACATACCAATACATGTCTAAATCACAATCCAAAAAGCAATTAAAAATCAAACATAAACATACCAATACATGTCTAAATCACAATCCAAAAAGCAAAGTAAAAATCAAACATAAAACATACCAATACTTGTCTAAATCCAATCCAAAAAGCAAGTAAAAAACAAACATAAAGATACCAGTCCATGCCCAAATCACAATCCAAAAAGCAAAGTAAAAATCAAACATAACATACCAATACATGTCTAAATCACAATCCAAAAAGCAAAGTAAAAATCAAACATAAACATACCAGTCCCATGCCCAAATCACAATCCAAAAAGCAAAGTAAAAATCAACTAAACATACCAATACATGTCTAAATCACAATCCAAAAGCAAAGTAAAAATCAAACATAAACATACCAAGTCCATGTCTAAATCACAATCCAAAAAGCAAAGTAAAAATCAAACATAAAACATACCAATACATGTCTAAATCACAATCCAAATAAGCAAAGTAAAAATCAAACATAAACATACCAATTTATGTCTAAATCACAATCCAAAAAGCAAAGTAAAAATTAAACATAAACATACCAGTCCATGTTCAAATCACAATCCAAAAGCAAGTAACTCAAATAAACATAACAACATGTTGAAATCACAATCACAAAAGCAAAGTAAAAATCACATGAACATACCAGCCATGCTAACACATCCAAAAACAAAGTAAAATCAAATATAAACATACCAATACTGTCTAAATCACAATCCAAAAAGCAAAGTAAAAATCAACATAACATACCATCATGTCTAAATCACAATCCAAAAGCAAGTAAAAATCAAATATAAACATACCAATACATGTTAAATCACAATTACAAAAACAAAGTAAAAATCAAACAT
>CM056603.1:1013841-1051341 GCA_029721355.1 Tegillarca granosa
TGGGGGCATAGAGCTGCTCGAGCACAACTCTAGTTTACTCTTCTTTCAACCGCAGCATCACTAGAATAGTCTCCCTTTGACCACTCACTAATTATATATAATGTATATTTAACAATATATATTTAAAAAAATTGGAGGTACCTTATTTTTGCCAACTGTAAGAACAACTTGTCATATTATAATTTTTGAATATTTCATTCAGAAAATTCAAAAAATTATAATATGACACATGTATAAGATTCTTCTTAGCCGGATGTTCCCCTATAAAATATTTTATGTATGTACATTTCATTCGCCATGAGGCGCAAGTTGTGAACTGAAGAAAAGTACAAAAAATATTTATATAGAAGAGTTAGTGCGTTGGAAGTAAGGAAAATCGTTTACCCTGAATAACAACATACACACACATACTGGACAATGCCATACTTCGGAGTCACTCGCCCATAAAAGTACATGCACACACCCACTTAGTACAGTAAACGACACAGTAAAAACAAAGTTTATTTATTTATAACAAAAGAAGATTGCTGCATATATGTCTTAGGAGGGTACGTTCGGGAGTTGGTGACGTAATTATCTATTTTAAGAACAATGGGGGATTTTGCAAGAGTTAAAGATATGCCGTGACGTCATGATGGTATGTCGGTATGTCGCAATAATCTAAGGTGCGGTATGTGTAATGATCGTTTTCGAAAGAGTTTTAAGGTGTGGTATGACGTCATAATAGTATGTCGCAATATACGAAGGTGCGGTAGGTATGTCGCAATATTTTAATGCGTGTTGTGGAAATGTAATATAGTTCTATTTTCAACAGTTTAAGAGTGAAAGAGGATTTCTAAATTTATTTTTAGAAAAGCATTATTAAATGTTGCAATTATCTATATTTTGTCAGCTCTAGGCTCTTGTATCTATGTTTAGAAACTTTACCAGTTTATAAAAAAGGATTTAAAAAATAAATTTTATTCAAGTAATGCTAACACTTAGAAGTCGAGTTTACATGCCAAGGTAAATATCTCATTTTTATCTGTATAATAGGCAACTCGAATATGTAATGCAAGGGAACAAACCTGTTTTTAATTTATATTTCCAAAAAACACTGAACGTTTAACACTGACACAAACTATATATAAACAAATGCCGAAAGTTAACTAATAATATTTTTATTTTCGTTTACATTCCACAAGTTATCAAATACTACTGTCCTCAATTGAACAGACGACTTAGTCATCTTTTTCTGCATACTGCTGTATTCTTTTTAACAAACTTTCAATATCGTTTATTTGTTCATCTAGACAAACCATGTTGCATGCTAAAATAACGTACTCTCTGTTTCTCCAATTGCGAAAAAGGCTAATAGAACCACAAAAAAAAGAACTTTAAAAACTACATTAATTTTATGTTTGTGATCTGGTTTGCCACGCAATTGGTGAATAAGAACTAGAGATGTCAGTAGCGGGTGGAACAAGAGGAGTGTAACTGATGTCAGTAACGGGTGAAGCTGCAGGTGGAACACGCGGAGTGTCACCCACTATTGACATCTCTACTTGTTTACCTAAACCATATGATAAGTAGAAAGTTTGGTGCAGAAGCCCGAAGCATTTTTAATATTAAATGAAAATATTAGAATAGAAAATGCAGAATTAATATTTAAAATTTAAATGTAAATTTAAGATAAGAAATAGGTTGCATATGCTAAAGCAATATTTTATGATAAGGTTATGTAGGTAGATGTTATTATGCACCATACCTATATTTAGGAGCAAACATCCCATTATTGTTAAAAAATAAAAGATAATCTTTATATCCTTACTTAACTATAGTATTAAGAACACTTATTCTGATGTATAGGTTATTACAGCATTTTCAAATCTGAAGTAAATATTTTAGTTTACTGTATTATTAAATGTTAAAGTTGCTAAATGTGATAAACTGAAAGTCCAAACTGTAATTATATGTGAATTATAGATTTAGCAAAGTGTTAATTTTACATCATTTCCACAGTTATCTAATCCTCATAAACTATTAGGGTTAAAATTTAAGATCACGAGGGGATTACAAAAATGTCGAGGGAATAAATTTATAATAATTATAAGTTGACAACTTACAAGGTTAAACTTTTTATGAATTACATCAGTGTTCAAATGTTTAATTATAGTATAAGAATACATAATAAGCCTAATGTATAGGTTATTAGTGTTACAAATCTGAAGTAAATCTTATAGTTTACTCCATTTTTAAAGAGTAAAATGTTGAAGTTTGTAAACGCACATTATAGTTTAAGACGATTTATATCAGCTTCACCTTTCTTTAATTCAATTTTAATCAACATTCCCTCTTGCAATTGATTTATTGTTTTAAAAAATTCAAGTCGAAACTGTTCATAATACATTGCTTTTATTTTAAATACCAGCATTTATTTATGCAAGTATCAAAAATGTACAATTCATATGAAAAAACATACTAAAAATGTATGTACACAGTATAAAATTTGAAAAATAACTAACCTGAATATTTTGTAAACACTTTGTAACAAAATTATGAGTCCTTTTTAGTAGTAATGTCAAAATGAATGTGAACGAATTATGATACATGAATATGAGCAATGGGTACCAAATTCAAATTGAAAGTGTGTACACACTACATTTATATGAATAAGTTATCACATGTACACAATATAAAATTTATAATAAATAATAATCAGAGTATTTCACAACTTTGTAAAAACATAGCATATATTAAAACAGCTTTCAGAAATATACAATATGAGTAGTTGACCCCAGTTTCAAAATGAAAGTGTGTACACACTACATGGATATGAACAAGTTATCACATGTACACAGTATAAAATTTAAAATAAATCACCTGATTATCTTTGTAAAAATAAAAGATAATTATTAATCTTAGCATTATCCATTAAATGTTTAATATGTAAATATTTGAAGTCCGAAGCCAGGAATGTTTACATTTTCAAAATATTTATTTTGAAGATAATCATTTTTAAAAAATTGGGCATACAACTCAATAAAAGGACTGAAGAATGAATCATTTGTTCATTTATGTTAAAACTATTCTTACAGTTGTCATAAAATGAGTTTGTATGCAGTAGATAGTATTAAAGCAATGAATAAGCAATGGATATCATACTCGATGAAGTAAAAAAGGCTGACTTCATACAAAGATCTCTTAACTTGTATAATATTATAGTGGCACAAGAAGTTGAAAAAAGTCTCTGTTATGTGTATATGAAAAATGTGAAGCAAGCTACATCGAATACAGAATCAGATTCAACATACCTGTACTCGAAGTTAGGAAGATATCCTAAACATTTATTTTGAAGAAACACTTAACGAAGTGATGGATATGGATGTACTAGAGAATTGGAATGATTGTGTCAGATGTACAGAAATACCTTGGAACTTTGTGGATAGTTTCTCATTAATGATACAAGATGTTGAATGGCGAATTAATGATATTCCAAAAACAAAAGAATGGTAGCAAAAAATTCGTAGGATTGTTCCTAAACTTATCCAGATAAGACGTGATCTTGGAAGAAGTATTAATTCCAATTCAAGATGTAGCTCAACATTTTACTAATAAGAGTAAACAAGTCAACATTTTTTTGTTAATTGACTTTTTCAATAATGGCATGGGTTTGGGGGGCGCCAGCCCCCCAATGGGTCCAGGGCTAAGCCCTGCTGGGGGACGAGGGGGCGAAGCCCCCGGAAAATTATGACATTTAGAGATTTTCAAAGCTTTTCAGACTGCAATTCTGAGTCTATATTTACCTTTTTTGAGACATCACAATTTTCATTGATTTTCCTGTGATACAGTCTTATGAATAATGGTGCATGGTGTAACAGAGTTAAACAAAAATCATCAAAGACACTGAAGTCAAACAAAACTATTTACAACAGAAAACTATTTACAGTGCAGTTTAAAACAAGGAAATGTTAAGTTTACACTTTCTTTGAATCTTTTCTGGGATATGGCCTTTTCTTTGAAGCTTGTGTTTTCCTAGCAATGGCTTTTAGCTTGGCAAGTTTTTGTGCTTTTTTCCTCCTTATCCTTATAATAGCATCCTGAATTTTCTGTTCCTGCTTTTGCTTTATCTTCTCTTTCTTATTTCTTATATGTTGCATGTATGTCTGATAGGCATTGATACATGACAGTTTCATTTTCTTGTTAACCTGTACTGTTGTAGCTGTAGCATTCCTTCTTTTCAGTCCGGTCTTGATTACTGACACAGCTTCATAATTTTCAACTGTCATTTTGGTCCTGTCCTTTTCTATGATGTCATCCATAATATTAAATGTGCTCTCAATGACAGGACCACTGAAGATGCTTAACAAAGCTCTCACTAATTTGGACATTACTGGATATCTGGTGTCATTGGTATGTTCCAGCTTCATTACTTTAGACCAGAAATCCACATCAATCCTCCCTCTGCCTTAGGCTTCGCAGCAAATTCATCTGCAATGTATATTACATCACTGTCAACTTGATATTTTGAAACATCCACAGCTAGAGAACCTTGATCATCAGCAGATATAACATTCGGTAAAGAGACTGCCAAATTTTGGAAACAACTGGGTATCTGACAATGCTTAATCTGCAAAGGATCTAAGGCTGACAAATACTTTAATGTTGTATTTCTCAAAGGAAGATTTTTCAAAAGCATGGATGCAGCTGCCACATAACCCTTGCGGAGTGATACCAGAAATTCACTTACCCAGTAACTGTCAGACTTACTGAGACGAAGTTTCTGAAACTGAGCATGGGAATACTTTCCTACCGACAAATTTTTGTCAGATTTTTGAATGGATCTATCAGAAACATCAGTTCTTAAGAGTTTCTTTATGGACTGACCAGGAATATGTTCGGCTTCCACAAATAATGACAGAAACTCCTTTAACTGCTTCGCCATCTAAGAGTACAGAGCATGCATTAATGGTTTCTCTGACTGAAACACTTTGACATAAGACTGAAATGTTTCCAAAATTCCCCTATAGACATTCAACATAAAATGCAGCTTTGTTCTATGCCTAAAAAGTTCAGAAATTATATTATCTTTCCTTGATTCACTGCAGGAAGACTTGCTCTGCTTACACTGGTCCTCCTGAATAATGCTTATTCTGGCCTGTGATGATTCAGAAACTTCATGGGATTTGTAGATGTGTTCCATTCTGTCACTGATATGTTCAATAAAAACAGCCATATTAGTCTGATGACAACATTCAAATAAATTTGGAAAAAGTTATATTGTGTTAAAACTTGTACAAAATGAACATTTAAAGCTGCATATAATAACCCAAACCATAAAACTTTAAGCATATAACAGGTACAATGAATTTCACCACTATTATCTACAAAATACTTACACCATCACTTGTAACATAGTATTCTGTAAAATAAAAAAGTCATACTCAAAAACATTATATTAAAGCAATCTGAGCAAATAAAAAGAAAGCAACTTTACCTTGTGGAAATACCAGACACAATTAAAATTGGTTACAATTCTTACAACAGTAGAATGATTGTATGCAACAATAAAGTACTGAAAATTGTATTAAATAATTTCTCTTAAATTTAACCAAGATTAAAGATAATAGTCATATGTTTTCCACTTATCTAAAAAAATTTAATGAAATAAAAAAATATTAACCTATACTCTACTTTCTCCTTCTCTGTTAAAAAGCTGTATAGTATACTTCACAGGCATCTAATAACTCATGGACCCTTGTGGAAACAGCCAGCATTTGCAAAATCTGTTGGAAATTGGCCTAGTAAGTGTTTTTGAAAGTTTTCCTGAGCTGCCATTTAATAAATTTTGAATTTCACTGAAGAGCTCCCTTGCCTTTGGTGATTTTTCTATATCGTAATATAAATTACTGCAAAATTGTTCCAAGTATTCGTTAAAAGGCTTGAACAATTCTTTAGCTGCATTGGTGACCATGTGAGCTGTGCAGCCACTTATGTCCAATAAATTTGGATTTTTCTTCCTGATAAGTGCTTCAACTCCTCCTTGTACCCCCCATAGTGCTGCAGTTGTCCATCAGGCAGCCAATAACCTGTTCCCATCCAAATTTATATTCATCTAACACATCACTTAAATTACTAAATATATTCTTTGCAGTAGCTAAGTTTTCTTTTTTTGATCCAAAGTGCTCAATCACTACTTTTCCTGAAATTTCATCAAAATACTGGATTATTACATTGACTATTTTGTCCATGTTATTGTTGGTTGCCTCGTCCAAATTTAAAGAGAAGAAACGTCCATTAAGATTTTTCTTAAGTTCACTTTTGAATGCTGCTGCTACTCCATGTGTTGTTACATATGTTGCACTGGTTCTTGACATAGTCACTTTTTCCAATGCAATTTTGTCATTGCTAATTCTCTTGGCACACGTTATCAGTTTTTCTGCCATAGAAAATGGGAGGGTGTGTTCACTAATAAATGCTGCTGTGACACATCTCAACTCCGCCACACGATCGGCAATACTGGACGTTTTAGCTACTGTAGCACTTGCACTTGGAAGTACAGTGTTAGTACTCAGAGAATTAACATTTTTCTGATGATCTTTTTCAGTGCAGTGTAAACGCAGACTTTTCTTGCCATTGCTGGCATACTTGATCCTTTTTGAACATGGTACACAAAAACATACCCCAGGAATGTCCGGTTTTTTGCACCATTCTTTAAACAAGTTACCCTTTTCATCTTTCTCATCTTACCAAACCCATCGCCATCGATTCTTAACATTATTTTCTACCGATTTCACATCGGCACCTTCATCCAAAAACCGCATGGTCTTTTGTTAAAACAACGTTTCCAGTAAATTTGTTTTCTTTTTGGTATTTCCTCCAATGTCTGGAGCACCACGCGCCAATGTAACACATTGAGAAAGAACGAGTTGTCTCTCTTTACATTTTAATGTATCTAGACGTGCATTTTATACAACTACGAAGTATGGGAAATTAAATAATAACGAACGACAAATTAATCACGAAATTATTTTAATTTTTATTAATGCACCAAGCAAACAAAACATTAACATTTATGCCATTTTTGTTCAAGCAGACTGTGTGAGTATTTAGATAAGATACCTATACCCCCCCCCCCCCAATGATTTCTCACCGGTTCTGCACGAATCTCAAAAATGACCTGGTCAGACTTCCCATATACGGATTTCCGTCAAAATACGGAATACTTTCACCCATGTAATGGTTATATAAAATGTTGAGACATGATAATGTTATAGTGTTACTTTCATTAGAATGTTGAACCTTTAAAATATCTTTCCAATGTATTAATGGTAATTATAGTATTTCTAAATTCATTTAAAATAAATGTATTTTGTTCTTAAACTTGATCACTGTTGTTCTGTATAGTTTTGAGATAGCAAGGTCTGCGATATGAAAAAGAGTTTTATGGTATTCAGATTAAATTCACATAAGATAATATCATAAGACACGTTTTTATATCTAAAACTATACTGTAAAGAATTGTAATTCATACTCCCTTAGGATAATCCTATATATCTAATTCAATCTAATTTAACGTATGTAATGAAAACAGTAAAATAACAATAATATATTACAATTAAGGAATTATCCAATTGATGGATGTTGACATAAAAGATGGAATAAACTCCATACATGCATATACAGATTCAAAAAAAGAAAACTAGCATATTTTTTAAGTGAACAAGTCAGGCTTCATAATCTTTAAACCAAAAGTATTTGTTGTCAACGACTTTAAAAGACATGTCAGCTACAGAACTTTATAGTTTGTCCTGTTTGTATAAAATATAAAATTAGAACACACAGCATCTGAATTAATAAATAATTGAATTACGTGTACAAAAAATTCAGATTTTTTCATTTTCATTTTTTGTTACATGTACTATGACAGGAATCAATAACACATGATCTATTTATATTAATAAATATGACACTGGATGCACATTGCACATGATGTTATTGCACATTATAAAAAATATTAACATGACCTGTAGTATCTGAATAAGCACCTTTTAAAAATATCTACATGTATAAAAATTAAACTTTAACATAAAAAAACAAAATTATAAAAAAATAAAACTTTATAACAAACAAACAAAATACATTGTGATACAAAAAGGTAAGTTATCTCACATAGAGACAGACTGAGAGGTATACATGTATATCATTAGTTGATACTTATATACTGAATAAAACATGTCAAGTTTTCAAATGAATTTTTGGCACCAAAAGATATAAATAAATATTTAAAACAACATTTTTATAATGTTCAAAATCTACGTCATCTGTTATGTTATCACACCAACAACATTAACTAAGAAGGCCATGAACCTGAAACATGATGTCAGAACATTTAATATTGTGCGCCGCCATATATTTCAACGATGCCGAAATTTCATCCTCCACAAAATTTCGATTTTTCTAAACCGTCTGAATGGCCAGACTGGCGACAGAGGTACACGAGGTTCAGCGTGGCTACTAAACTCGGGAAAGAGGATGAAGACATACAGATTAATTCTGGGCAAAGATGCAGAGCACATTTTCAAATCTTTTGTGTTTGACAATGAAGACGATTACAAAAAAATCGCTAAAGTATTGGAAAAATTCGACGAATATGTCCAGCCCAAGAAAAACGTCATACATGAAAGAGCTCGTTTCCATGAACGTCGACAGTTACCTGGTGAGTCTGCAGAAAGTTTTATACGCACTTTATTTGAAAAAGCAGAACATTGTGACTTAGCGGACAAAAACGAAAGAATTCGTGATCAAATTGTTATAGGTCTCTTGGATTCTGAACTTTCCAAGAAACTTTAGTTGAAAGCAACACTTACACTTGATGAAACCATATAGTTAACACGCCAAACTGAGACTGTCAAGGCACAAATCAAGGACAGAAATGAAAGTTAATACTTGGACGAGATCAGAGAGACCGACAAAAAACAGTGGACAAATCGAAGAGGTCGTTCGTCACGTTGATCGTCAGCAACAGGTCAAAGGTCAGCAAAACATGGACAAAGAACACATGGTCAAAACCAACGTCAGTGTAACAGATGTGTAATGTTATGTTGTGTGTAGGTAATAGACAATAAAGAATGACAAAGAACGACTGCTTCAGTGTTCAACATGTATTTCAGACATCGTGGTAACGCTGCAAGCGTTCACTAAAAATACGTGTTACACATACAATAAGTAATGACGTCACGATATTGAGTGCTCTATTGAACCTCGTTGATAACCTCGTTCCCAGTATACATGCTGTTACTATAATGTCTATATAATAAAGTCAATAATGTTACATCTCCCTTCTCAATAAAAAAAAAAATTCAAAAAGTTCACAGTGATGAATGCACTCTTATAAAACTTGTAACTATGAAAGTAACTGTAATATAAATTGAAATAATAAAATGTCTAAACATGTATCCAATAAAATACATAAATGTCACTTGCAATGTAAACAAAATTCAAACAAACATAACGTATTTAAACAGTAAATCATCTACATAGATTTGATCACTTTTTGCTTAACAGTGCGACCTGATCTTGTGACATATGGACTAGTAGACGATTCGGGTTTAGGGACTGATGTGTTACTGTTTGTACACACATGTGGACTAGGGGGTGTGTCAACATCAGCGGTATGGTCCAATCGCTTCGACTCAGCAATGAGACTGGGAGACACGGATGGGGAAGGTGCTAGCATATCATCATCACTGGGAATTGGTGGAATATTTTCATTGGTTTTGATTAAATCACGTCTATTTCGACGATAAACACCACCATTGGCTGTTTTAAACAATATAAGATTTACCAGCACTTTCTGGGTGTTTCTCAGAAACAACAGCAGGTTTCCATAAACCATCACCTTGTCGGACTCTAAACTGGGTCACCTACTTCCAGATGTTTAAGGGTTTTACTTCTCTCGTCAAAGTACCTTTTTTGGTATGCTTGCTTTGAGCATAACTTTATATGTACCTCGGTATGTTCGGGCTTGTTAAACTGAAGTTGCTCAGTTGTAGTGGGTAAGAATGATCGCAGCTTTCTATTCATTAATAGCTGAGAAGGAGTATAACCTGCGTGCAAGGGGGTCGTGCGGTATTCTAAGAGTGCTATATGAGGGTCAGTACCATCAGTTTTACACTTGCTAAACATACGCTTTACTTGTTTGTACAGTTCTTTCAGCTAACCCGTTGGATTGTGGGTAGTGGGGGCTGGATGTATTGTGTTTAAAGTCCCATTTATTGGAAAAATTGGTGAATTCCTTAGAGGAATATTGGGGACCATTATCAGAGACAACTGTCTCTGGGATGCCATGTCTACAAAATGTATCTTTGAGTTTGTTAATGACTGAATCACTTGTGGTGTTACCTAATTTATGAACTTCAAAGAATATGCTGTAATAATCCACTACCAGCACATAATTAGCATTATTCCACATAAACAGATCTGTGGCAACAATTTGCCATGGATACTCTGGGACCTTGTGGGGTTCTAGCGGTTCCTTAGCATTATTATTTCTACGTTCAAGACACACTGAACAATTAAGTACCAAGTTGGTGATATCACTTGACATTTTGGGCCAAAATAAGCAATCACGACCTCGGCTTAGTGTTTTCTCAACACCCATATGACCAACATGAAGGCGCTCTAGCATAGAGGACCTCAGAGCCTTAGGAATAACAATTTTGTTTCCCTTTAATATGAGATCACCAACTACCGTCAATTCATCCCTGTGGTTCCAAAATTCCATAAGATTGGGGGGACATTCATTTCGAGTGTCAGGCCAGCAATCTAGTATAACTGACTTCAGTAACTGAAATTGGGGGTCAGACAATGACTCTTGTTCAATACTATGCATCTTGTTGTCACTTATAGGAAGACTCGTCATGACCATGTGAACCTGTGCATCTAAACTCTCAGAAAGTTCTGGGCAAGTGTCTGATACAAATTTCCGTGATAAGGTATCTGCCACAGGAATGCTTTTACCTGGTAAATGTACAACCTCTAAATCATAACATTGTAGCTTTAAAATCATGCGTTGTAGCCTAGCTGGGGCATCTAATAAAGATTTCTTCATAATTGAAACTAAGGGTTTATGATCTGTTTCAACTTTGACACGACGACCATATATGTATTGGTGAAATCGAGAACAACCAAATACGATACCATACATTTCCTTTTCAATTTGGGCATAGTTTACCCCAGAGGGCGTCAAAGATTTAGATGCATATGCCACTGGCTTGTTATCTTGGAGCAAGACAGCTCCTAAACCATATTTGGAAGCGTCAACTTGCAAAACTACATCTTTTTTGGGGTCATAATAGGCTAACACCGGACCTGGTGACCTAGTTAAGATCTCTTTGACCTTCTGAAAAGCATCGACCTGGGGTGTGTCCCATGAAAATTCAACATCTTTATTCAGTAAGCTACGTAGGGGTTTAGTAACCTCAGCTAGATTGGGTGCGAACTTGGAGAGGTAATTCACCATACCCAAAACTGTTTGCAGCTCTACCTTATTAGTTGGGGGTGGCATGTCTAGTATGGCAGTGACCTTACTGGGGTCGGCCTTGAGACCAGATGAAGTTAAAACATGACCAAAATATGTAACTTCGGTTACACCAACCTCTAACTTGTCCTTGTTAAGTTTCATACCCCTAACACGAGACCTATCCAACACTTTACGTAAATTTGTGTCGTGTTGTTCACGGGTTGAACCATAGACCAGAATGTCGTCTACAATAGCAACGACTCCATCAAGACCTGAATAACATTCATCCATCTTGGACTGAAATATATCTTGAGAACAGTTAAGACCAAATGGGAGCCTTTTGTACCGATATCGACCATAAGGGGTATTGAATGTAGTCAAGTATGATGACTGTTCTGTTAGGGATATGGCCCAATAACCTGAACGGACGTCAAGTTTTGTAAAATACATAGCACCGGATAACTGGGGTAGAACATCCTCTAGGGTTTTCATGGGGTAATGGGGACGTTGTATGGCCACATTTAAATCTTTAGGATCAAGACATACCCTTAACTTATGGTTGGGCTTTTCTACAACCACTAGTGAATTGACCCATGGGGTGGGAGAATCAACTTTACAGATTATATCGGACTCTTCCATTCTGTCTAACTCTCCCTTAAGTCTGTCTCTGAGAGCTACAGGGATACGACGTGGGGGGTGTACCTTGGGAGTACAATTAGGGTCGACATGTATGGTGGCTTCCCCGGTAATGAGACCTATACCTTGAAAAATATCCGAGTACTCGTCTAGTACCGACGATCTACTCATAGGACTAGGCACTTGGTTGTGCTGGGGGGTTTGACCTTACAAGACAGCTCAGTACTGTATACTAACTTAATTAATTCAAAGTCTAAGCATGACTTCATACCTAGTATAGGGGGTGGAGTGGTGTCTACACAATAAATTCTGCATTGCTATCTTTTCTATAATGGCATGGTAGATTACAAGTACCAAGTAGGGGTAAGCTGCTGCCATTGTATGCAGTTAAAGTGCGTACTGTTTTCTTTAAGGGGCCTGTGAACTCAAGTGTATCAAGTATGTGTTTCGGTAAAATGTTTACCTGGGAGCCAGTGTCAAGTTTAAACTTGACGGGTTTTTTACATACATTAAAAGTTACAAAGGCTTGATTATTACAATATCTATCACTACAGTTAAAGTCACTAATAGAGTCTATAAAGAAGTCTTCTTCTTGAGCTGTGTCTGTGAAATTAAGTTCGTGAACGATTGGCCTTGGAATTGAAGTACTTGAACTGGATCGGCACACTTTAGCGAAATGATTCCATTTTTTACACTTGTTGCATTGTTTTCCCTTCGCAGGGCACTGATCGCGTTTGGTGTGGGAACCACCACAGTTTAAACAATGTTTGTTATATTTGTTATATTTATCACCACTGTGATCGATTCTTTTCCGGATGTTGATTTCTCACTTGGTTGCCGCGATTGTGTATCCGTCTCCGTGGCTTGATTTCATGAACAACTGATCCTTGACCTTGACCTTCGAGATTGTTCATTTCCTTTAATTGTCCTTGTGAGTATTCAAAAGCTTGTGCGATTTGTATTGCTTTTTCCAATGTCAAAGTGTCACCTTCACTGATGAGTTTTTCCTTCACTTTTGGCGAGTTTGTACCAAAAATAAGGCTATCACGTATCATCTCGTCGTTGTCCTTGAAATTACAATCTTTGGCTATCAGCTTTAAACGTGTGATGTATTGCTCAACGTTCTCGGTGCCTTGTGTTTCATGTCGAAATATACACCTGGCGAGAAGTGAATTTTGTTTTGGTTGGACGAATGCCAAAAATTTGTCGAAGTGCACAGAAAGCTTTTTCCCATCTGCTTCGCTCAAATTCCAAGTATTGAAGATATCTCGTCCTCTCTCGCCAACCCACAAAAGTAAATATGTAATTTTTACCGTTTCCTCTTTCTCCACAAGAGGGCCATTGAAAATTAACTCCACGTGTTGGCGGAATTTTTTCCACGTGTCGATCAAGTTTGTCGAGTCCCAGTTCATTTGGGGTTGCGGTACACCGTTTAAATCCATTGCATGATTTTCCCGTTAACATCTGACACCATGTAATGTTATGTTGTGTGTAGGTAATACACAATAAAGAATGACAAAGAACGACTGCTTCAGTGTTCAACATGTATTTCAGACATCGTGGTAACGCTGCAAGCGTTCACTAAAGATATAACGTGTTACACATACAATAAGTAATGACGTCACGATATTGAGTGCTCTATTGAACCTCGTTGATAACCTCGTTCCCAGTATACATGCTGTTACTATAATGTCTATATAATAAAGTCAATAATGTTACACTAGTAGTACACGTCATAAAGTAATCAATCCTGACTATATAAGCAGTGTCAGGGTACTAGTAGTACACGTCATAAAGTAATCAATCCTGACTATATTAGCAGTGTCAGGGTACTAGTAGTACACTTCATAAAGTAATCAATCCTGACTATATAAGCAGTGTCAGGGTACTAGTAGTACACGTCATAAAGTAATCAATCCTGACTATATAAGCAGTGTCAGGGTACTAGTAGTACACGTCATAAAGTAATCAATCCTGACTATATAAGCAGTGTCAGGGTACTAGTAGTACACGTCATAAAGTAATCAATCCTGACTATATAAGCAGTGCCAGGGTACTAGTAGTACACGTCATAAAGTAATCAATCCTGACTATATAAGCAGTGTCAGGGTACTAGTAGTACACGTCATAAAGTAATCAATCCTGACTATATAAGCAGTGTCAGGGTACTAGTAGTACACGTCATAAAGTAATCAATCCTGACTATATAAGCAGTGTCAGGGTACTAGTAGTACACGTCATAAAGTAATCAATCCTGACTATATAAGCAGTGCCAGGGTACTAGTAGTACACGTCATAAAGCAATCAATCCTGACTATACAAGCAGTGTTAGGGTACTAGTAGTACACGTCATAAAGTAATCAATCCTGACTATATAAGCAGTGTCAGGGTACTAGTAGTACACGTCATAAAGTAATCAATTCCTGACTATATAAGCAGTGTCAGGGTACTAGTAGTACACGTCATAAAATAATCAATCATGACTATATAAGCAGTGCCAGGGTACTAGTAGTACACGTCATAAAGTAATCAACCCTGACTATATAAGCAGTGTCAGGGTACTAGTAGTACACGTCATAAAGTAATCAATCCTGACTATATAAGCAGTGCCAGGGTACTAGTTAGTACACGTCATAAAGTAATCAATCCTGACTATATAAGCAGTGTCAAGGTACTAAGGAGGTGGCTGTGTTTTTACTTCCATACATTCTCTATCGTCTATGCGGCGGGCTAAGGGGGCAAATTAATATTTGCTTTTGTGTCTTTATGTAGTAGAGGGTATACCATAAAGTGTTGATGCTTTGCATCACCAGTGTGTTCAAAACTTACTTTTAATTGCGCAAAGTGGTGCATATAAAAACTTAAATTATAGCCATACTGAACTATAGGTGGCAAATCTACTTTTTTAAAAATTTATTTTGATATTTACTTTAGTTTTCATGGTTGTGTTGGGTGTTGCTGCTGCATTTGTC
The DNA here is from genome assembly GCA_029721355.1 of Tegillarca granosa. Classification (NCBI taxonomy): domain Eukaryota; kingdom Metazoa; phylum Mollusca; class Bivalvia; order Arcoida; family Arcidae; genus Tegillarca; species Tegillarca granosa. The sequence continues at coordinate 1,028,953 of CM056603.1, forward strand.
AGTTACATATACTGTTTAAATCCTTCTTCTATTATTGCTTATTTATTCGTTTTATTTATTTGTAAATACTAAATAATGCAGTGATGTAAGAGTTGATGAAACTGCTGTTCCTCCTTGTGTCTAGATGCTTCTTTTGTTAAAGAAAAAAATAAGGCCACAATTTCACATTCCTTAACTAAGATTTTCTTTAATTTAAATTAAACAATTTATTTGGTTTTCTCTTATTGTGCTAAGAATAAATATTTTTGACAAAACAAAATACAAATGATGTATTAAAAACGATTTTCGAAATAACAACTTCAATATCAAAATAAACTAACAGAAATAATTTAGATCTCATTTGTCGGAATTTATTTAAGGAAAATTTAAATTAAGGAATGATTGTGAAACTGGAGCCTGAACCTACATGTATAAAGGAGCACTTGAGCAACTCATAAATGGTACAAATCCCTTTAAAGAATCCTTGCCATCAACTTAACTGATGAAAAAACTCTGTAAAATTAAATTATTATTCACTTGACTTGTTATTCGTTGACATTTGCCTTCCTAAATAATTTACATTTTCATCATCACCAAACAAATTAAGTTTGTAAACAATTATACACAATGAAGATATTAACAAGTAGAAAAATAATCTGAAATCAAAGAAAAACCGACCTTTGACCTCAAACTTCAAATTATCTAACAAATTATCTTCCTAAAACACCCACGCCTATAACAGCAGAGTCTTTATAACTGCTAAAGTAAAAAATACATACGCCCTGCCGGAAGTTGACCAATTTTTATGTTAAGTGCATTTGACGCGTCCGTGACATCAACGATAACAAATATTTACATTTTTACATTTTATATGTCCATAAATAACGCGGTAATATATTAAGCTGCCATCATAACATACATGTTGTTTAAAATTCAAACATATAAATACCAGTCCATGTCCAAATCACAATCCAAAAAGCAAAGTAAAAATCAAACATAAACATACCAATACATGTCTAAATCACAATCCAAAAAGCAAAGTACAAATCAACATAAACATACCAATACATGTCTAAATCACAATCCAAAAAGCAAGTAGAAATCAAACATAAACATACCAATACATGTCTAAATCACAATCCAAAAAGCAAAGTAAAAATCAAACATAAACATACCAATACATGTCTAAATCACAATCCAAAAAGCAAGGTAAAAATCAAACATAAACATACCAATACATGTCTAAATCACAATCCAAAAAGCAAAGTAAAAATCCAACATAAACATACCAATAAATGTCTAAATCACAATCCAAAAAGCAAAGTAAAAATCAAACATAAACATACCAGTCCATGCCCAAATCACAATCCAAAAAGCAAAGTAAAAATCAAACATAAACATACCAGTCCATGTCCAAATCACAATCCAAAAACCAAAGTACAAATCAAACATAAACATACCAATACATGTCTAAATCACAATCACAAAAAGCAAAGTAAGAATCAAACATAAACACACCAATACATGTCTAAATCACAATCACAAAAAGCAAAGTAAAAATCACACATAAACATACCAATACATGTCTAAATCACAATCACAAAAAGCAAAGTAAGAATCAAACATAAACACACCAATACATGTCTAAATCACAATCACAAAAAGCAAAGTAAAAATCACACATAAACACACCAATACATGTCTAAATCACAATCCAAAAAGCAGTTAAAAATCAAACATAAACATACCAATACATGTCTAAATCACAATCCAAAAAGCAAAGTAAAAATCAAACATAAACATACCAATACATGTCTAAATCACAATCCAAAAAGCAAAGTAGAAATCAAACATAAACATACCAATACATGTCTAAATCACAATCCAAAAAGCAAAGTACAAATCAAACATAAACATACCAGTCCATGCCCAAATCATAATCCAAAAAGCAAAGTAAAAATCAAACATAAACATACCAATACATGTCTAAATCACAATCCAAAAAGCAAAGTAAAAATCAAACATAAACATACCAGTCCATGCCCAAATCACAATCCAAAAAGCAAAGTAAAAATCAAACATAAACATACCAATACATGTTCAAATCACAATCACAAAAAGCAAAGTAAAAATCAAACATAAACATACCAGTCCATGCCCAAATCACAATCCAAAAAGCAAAGTAAAACTCAAACATAAACATACCAATACATGTCTAAATCACAATCACAAAAAGCAAAGTAAAAATCAAACATAAACATACCAATACATGTCTAAATCACAATTACAAAAAGCAAAGTAAGAATCAAACATAAACACACCAATACATGTCTAAATCACAATCACAAAAAGCAAAGTAAAAATCAAACATAAACACACCAATACATGTCTAAATCACAATCCAAAAAGCAGTTAAAAATCAAACATAAACATACCAATACATGTCTAAATCACAATCCAAAAAGCAAAGTAAAAATCAAACATAAACATACCAATACATGTCTAAATCACAATCAAAAAAGCAAAGTAAAAATCAAACATAAACATACCAATACATGTCTAAATCACAATCCAAAAAGCAAAGTACAAATCAAACATAAACATACCAGTCCATGCCCAAATCATAATCCAAAAAGCAAAGTAAAAATCAAACATAAACATACCAATACATGTCTAAATCACAATCCAAAAAGCAAAGTAAAAATCAAACATAAACATACCAGTCCATGCCCAAATCACAATCCAAAAAGCAAAGTAAAAATCAAACATAAACATACCAATAAATGTCTAAATCACAATCCAAAAAGCAAAGTAAAAATCAAACCTAAACATACCAATACATGTCTAAATCACAATCCAAAAAGCAAAGTAAACTCTTCGAAAACTGTCTAATTTAGTTAAATGAGTGAAATTACAGAAGAGAAATAAGACCGGGTTTTCTAGCTAGCTACAACCGCCACGTGCAAAAACAAATTTGAGAAAAAAACATGGAAGTACGGGACGCCAAATACATCAAGGATAAGTTTGGATACATGGACTTAAACAACTCCATTGTATATAACAACCAAATCTGAAAGCCTACAGTTTACTATTCAAAATTATTAATGTCTCGATTTAGCTAAATTGATAATGATATAATTAGGTAATTAGTTATGTAAATGAGTATTAACATTATCAACATAATTTTCGTTACATATTCAGTTTCCATTTTGTATTTCAATGATTCACGTTACAGGCTACAGTTTTCATATTGTAATTCAATATATTTTGCATTCAATTTCGTATTTTAAGAATGTGCTTGCTATGCTTCGCTTGCCTAATTATAAGTTTGCGTAAATGACTGATAATTAACTAAAAAAGCATAAGCTTTGTTTTAATTGCATCTTTTTTAACTTCTGAATTTCATTTGTCATTACTTCTAATATCTTTAAGTATAAAAAAGAATTATCTCAGGGTAAAACTATAAACATGTTTTGTAACAAGAGGAACGATAATGTTATATTATAAAAAGTAAACAAGATAATGCCCGGATGTGTGTTAAATAAATCAGTTGTGTATTGTTTTGTAGTTGCAGTAACCTGCAATCTCAAATTTTTGTTCAACGAATCTTATGTTACAATATATCAAGGTGTAAATGAATATCAAATGTTTGTATATAAAACATTCATGTATATATAGGTGACAATTATCACTTTAGTCTGAGTTTTCAAGTACATGTTTGGAACTACAAATTACATTAACGTAGTGTTTACTTATGTGATAGATAAAGATTTACCATTATAATATGTCTCAGTGAGTTATCACACAAATATAAAACTCCCAATTTTATAAATGTTTTCTTTGTTTCAGCAGAATCTGAGAGTGATGCATTTCTTAGTGAATCTGTGTTGAGTCAGAACTTGTCAAATTTGTCATTTCTTGTAATTTTTATTGCATGATACATACACTTCATAAATTACATAATATTTATAGATGTAACTGTAAAGTAATAAAAGTTTTTCGCCAGTATAAACAAATGTTTAAACACATTGTACAGGCAATCATCAAACTAAAACATATTTCATATAGTTATCATGGTGAAGGGGAGATATTAATGTACATGCACTTGTCAATTTTAACCAGAAAGCCAAATGAATCAATCCTCCCATAAATAGATAGATAAATAAATAAATAAATAAATAAATAAATAAATTAATAAAATCAAGACGGATTTAACACAAAGTGACACGTTGTGTCAAATTGACCACTGAATTTAAAACTCGTAACGGAATCTGATAGAGGAAATTAAAACAAATAAACAACAAAATATAAAAACAAGTTAAAAAGAAACAAAGGACACCGATTTATAACGGAATCTAATGTTATAGCGATACCATGCTTCTATATACACCAGAAAGGTAATAGGTGCATTTTATTTACAAAAAGGGGTTTGTAATATTAACGGTTTCAGCTATTTGGTTTATTTTTTGCTTGCATTGTAATATGAGTGAAGTTGAGTATTGGTGTTTTACGCCCCAGTCAAGATTCTTTCACTTATTACGAGACGGTCAGCTTTGGGATGGTGGTGGAAACCGGAGTCCCCGGAGAAAACCACCGACCTTCGGCAATCGAACTGACAAACTTTCTCCCATTAGGATCTATCCTGAGTGGGATTCGAACACAGGCGTTGAGAGGCACTGTGATATTTACCGCGCGCTTTAGACCACATCAGCCACCGAGGTTCCCCGCATCCCCCGTCTCCCGTAATTTGAGACGCGACAAAGATTTATGAATATGTATAGATAAATTAATATTGAGTGTATGTAAGTATTTCTCTTTTGCTTAAACTAGTGAGTGTTTGTTAGGACTTTCAAAATATCAGTACACGTGCTAAAAAGACTATATCAGTATCAATCTGCTTGTCAGAAGCAGCCAATGGGGAAACTTTTATCTAGCAATACAATACAGTGACGGGACGCCTATTGTTTGTACAGAACTCAGTCAATGCATGGTAAAATTGACAATGATTGTTTTTTTAAGAAACTAAAGTAACAAGGCTTTTGAAAGAGGACCCTATGACACGACAAACGCGGTATAGAGAACAGTCGATGTTTTTGATAATAACATTAAAGGTACATGCATGTACGTATTTTCATTAATAGGGACCACGTTGATCTAGTGGTTAACGCGTCTGCCTTTAAACTCAAGTATTCTCACCATTGTGGGTTCGACCCCAGATTTTCTTTGCCGTAGGTCCTTTCTGGTTGCTAGTTATCTATATAATGGACAAGTAGTCTACGATGTTTTTTTTAACATGTGCAGAACAAATGCACCAGTTCTCTAAAGGTCGCCATAGGTGCCCACTAGAACAATGAGGTCGCCATAAGTGTCCACTAGAACAATGAGGTCGCCATAAGTGTCCACTAGAACAATGACGTCGCCATAAGTGCCCACTAGAACAATGAGGTCGCCATTAGTGCCCACTAGAACAATGAGGTCGCCATTAGTGCCCACTAGAACAATGAGGTCGCCATTAGTGTCCACTAGAACAATGAGGTCGCCATTAGTGCCCACTAGAAACAATGAGGTCGCCATAAGTGTCCACTAAAACAATGAGGACGCCATTAGTGTCCACTAGAACAATGAGGTCGCCATTAGTGTCCACTAGAACAATGAGGTCGCCATTAGTGCCCACTAGAACAATGAGGTCGCCATAAGTGCCCACTAGAACAATGAGGTCGCCATAAGTGTCCACTAAAACAATGAGGTCGCCATAAGTGCCCACTAGAACAATGAGGTCGCCATTAGTGCCCATTAGAACAATGAGGTTGCCATTAGTGTCCACTAGAACAATGAGGTCGCCATTAGTGCCCACTAGAACAATGAGGTCGCCATAAGTGTCCACTAGAACAATGAGGTCGCCATTAGTGTCCACTAGAACAATGAGGTCGCCATAAGTGTCCACTAGAACAACGAGGTCGCCATAAGTGCCCACTAGAACAATGAGGTCGCCATTAGTGCCCACTAGAACAATGAGGTCGCCATTAGTGCCCACTAGAACAATGAGGTCGCCATAAGTGCCCACTAGAACAATGAGGTCGCCATAAGTGCCCACTAGAACAATGAGGTCGCCATAAGTGCCCACTAGAACAATGAGGTCGCCATTAGTGCCCACTAGAACAATGAGGTCGCCATAAGTGCCCACTAGAACAATGAGGTCGCCATTAGTGCCCACTAGAACAATGAGGTCGCCATAAGTGCCCACTAGAACAATGAGGTCGCCATAAGTGCCCACTAGAACAATGAGGTCGCCATAAGTGCCCACTAGAACAACGAGGTCGCCATAAGTGCCCAATAGAACAATGCAGACCAGAAACGCTTACACACTTAAGCTTAACATGAACTTCAGTCAAGATTATTCCTCGAGATTAATTGAATTGTCTCGTTATAAATACATAAATATCGCTGAAAAATTACCGATGTGACGATAAACAACATTCAACGTATCCAACGACCAACCAACCTTACTCTATAGTTGATGATGACTCGAGAAAAGCAAAATAATCCTGACTTGGGATGTACTCGTTAATGACAAACAAAAATACGATACCAGTTTTAGGTGAAGTGGCAGAAAATTTGACCTTTGCAGTGCGCCTAGGGTAATGCAGAGAGGGTTCTTTAACGTGCCATGCCTACGGTATACCGGTTATTAAGGTCTCATCCTACAGAATCAGAAACTCTTACCAAGGCGTGGTATAACGAGACAAGAGGTATAAAGTTATCAAGAACAGTTCAACCGACTCCACCTTTTTCGGTGACCAAACATCAAACTGAACTAAAGCAAGATGATAAATATCGACAAAAACTTATATCACTTTTAATTTAAAAAGATATTTTATTTAATAGTAATAATAATATAATTTGAGGATTTATAAAGAAAGATATATAAATAGTAACATGACAAAAGGCTACGTGATAAAGACAAATATAATACATTTATAACGTGAAACTTAATGTTAAAAATGAAGTTTGATTACAATGAAAAATTATGTATTTACAATATATATGCACAGTTTATATATAAAAATGATTACATACTATACGACTACTAATTTAAATTACAGTTAAAACAGTACTTGGTGAGTATTACAAATATCTTTAGTTTCAATAATAACCAACATAGGAGAAAGCAGAGTTTTTTTATATAAAGTTTAAATTGAAACATAGGCAAATTAATGTTAATCCAGTTTTTGGAACAACCATCCTAGCTTTTATTTGTAAATTGTATTGAATCGCTTTTATGTTAAATGTAGATGTAGGTTTGGTCTAAACGGATGTATTTGACAATAAAAACGATTATATTAAAGGTCACACAGAGAACGTCAAAGGTCAAAAACGCAGATAAAACAAGACAATTACAGTAACACCAAAAACAACCGACAAAATAACTTTGTTTTATTTAAATGTCAGTACAATAATTTACTGGTCCTATCAAAAATTATTTAGCATACACATTTACAATGGTGGTTATAGAAATAAAATTGTTAAAATACAGATATTCTCAAAATTGTTGTTCCGTTCGACATGGAGGCATATATAGATGGAAAATAAGCGAAATGAAATAGACTGATGAGTATTGAGCTTGTTCTCATGTTGTGTACATACAGAGATAGTTGGTGTGGTCAGTTGTCCACTTATTGTATTACTTTGATTAGTAAAAGTTTGTTGACCAATTTTAAACAGATTAACATTTTCTTGTATCCAAACACAGACAGATTGTCCGACATAACCGGGATATTATCTTGTCCTAAATTAAATGGACAAATTCCGATCATGACCTACATAAACTGGACAAATTATAATCATGTCCTTAACAGACTTAACACGCTGGTCTTAATATACGTTGATGTCTCTTACGAAAATATCAAACCATGACATCTCGTATATATAAACGTTGTTTATATTTTTTATATAACCCCCTTATAAATCTGATTGAAGACCATTTAATGTCGTACATTGTGTTAGTATTTTACTACGATGAACAAAAAATGATATATAATCAGACAAAAAGCATTTTTTCCTCCCAACTTAATGCAAATTCCAAACTGAAATCCTAGAAATTTATTTTACTTTAGTCAGCTCTCTTATCATAAAACAAAAGATACAACCATGAGGCAAAATTTGTAAAAGACAAAGGTTTGAAATCTAGTTCAATGCAAAAGTTCCATAATACCATAATAAAGTTTAAAACGAATAATTTTGATATTTTGTATATGAATAAAATGCATGGTAAACGTTCAAGCAAATGGTAAAAATCTTAAATAAACCCAAAAACCATGTTTTCATAAAATTAATCAAAATTATACATGTTTTACGATTTTTAAATAAATGACTATTTGTTATTTTATTTCCTTAAATTTAATAAAGTGAATTTCCCTTATACTAATTTTTTTAATTAAAATTAAGCTCCGCATAAAATATTTTGTTTTCTCATTTAACAGCCTTATATTTACTTATATAAATTTCATCAAATCGTCCAATCAAAAAACAGTCGATCCCATATCGTAACCATTCAAAATCCAGATTATCTTCCAAAAGGCGCAATACAGCACGTGCTTACGTTGATGTTGTCTCTATAGTGGGCGTGACATCTGTTGCGGGTGTGTCTTTCTGGGTGGAATCTACTGCACCTTCCCCATCAATCAATGGCTGACAAAGAAAGTAGAGGCTCTATTAGAATAATTATCAAAAAATATCATTTTGCATGCCAAAAAGTCATATAACTTTAATTATTATTTCTATCTCTACGTGCATATAAAAGCAAATTTTGTATTTTAATTTTTTGTGCACAATGCAACATGCGTCTAATAGAGCCTCCATGACTAAATTACTTTCTATATTCAAGTTATCACTACTCAAGAAACCATAGCAGCCAACTGAAGAAACATCTCCAATGAAACTGAACATGATTAGCTATTTAGTTTCATTGATGTTAGCGATGATTTTGGTGACACTCATTTTTCTGAATTTTTCTTAACTTGAAACTTAAAGTCCTTTAACTTTATTGAAATGGCACAGGAAAAGAATCGAATACTGTTGTTAAGCATGGTTCGGAACATCTAATAAACAAACTGTCATATACAATCTTACTAACTTTACTATTGATACAGAATGTACATGTATTATATACCATCATGCAGGTATTTATCTCATCTCATAAATGATTAAGTGCTGATTTTTTTTGCAAAAATGAAATAAATAAAAATAAATAAAAGATGAAGATAAGAAAAATAATTAAAATAAAAACAAATTGTTGTAGTTAATATTTCGTTTCTATGGTAACATAAGATCTAATTACAGAAGTTACAACACGAGGTTAAAACCATTTTCTCTAAATGTATAATAAATGTCTTTAATTATCAGTTATTTATCCACTTATAGAATCATTAACGTCTCAATTCAAAGTAAATTGTTCCACAAATTGTTTGATATTATTATATTCAATGAATACTAATGCGTTTACAGAAAGTACATGTAGCGGTTTGTGCCGTTTATAAAGTTATAACGTACGGAGTTTTTCTAATGTTATATCGTCAAATTAACAGTATTTTGTCCATTTCAGTAAAATGTATATTAGAAAAAAAGGACAGGAATGGTCAATCTTCCAATTACATTGACTTGTTTAATTTTAAAGCTGTATTAAGTTTTCTTATGCATAAAACACATCGACGCATTTTTTTTGAATATGCCTTTCATGAAAAATGTAATACTTCATTCCTTGATAAAACCTTTACTTATGCCGAATTTCGCGGAAACCTACTGCTAGTTTGATTTTCCAAAGATCTTATTTCAAAACATTGATCGCGCGAATCTTTAAGAAAACTAGGCAACGTAAACAATCACAGGAAAGAAGCATGATATCTGACAACGGAAGCTGTGATACGGTTATCCCAGTTGGTCCTTGTTTTTTCTTTGCAGAATCTGTTGTCGTTCTCGCACAAACACGTTTTTTTCTGTCAACACTATTTTTAACTTTGTCATGTGCTGATTTTGAATTCCTATTAAAATAATGCATTCAAAATCAGCACATGTAAAATAGGAATTCAAAATCAGCACAAGACAACTTAAACATATGACTTTTGCGCATGCTCAAAACTGATAAATAACATTTTATCGAGTTGTCCCAAGCTTTTAGGATTTCCATTTATTATAGGCTAATAAAAGTGAACTTATGAAAATAAAGCGCACACATCATGCTAACAACAAATTAATATTGATAAAACATATTTTTAGAAAAAAAGTATTTTGTTTTGATAATTGGTAAACTTAAAGCAGCTTTAAGGCTTGAGACTTGGTTAAATATTTGAAATCTTTCCTGAGAAAATATTAAAATAATTTTTTGAGGTAACAAAAATACGACAAAACAAAGATTATTTAAAATATTGTGACAGTTCGGCCATAATTTACGGGCGACTATAGTTACGTCATAAAACACATATATATTCTTAATAACCGTATTTCTTGTATGTAAGATTTAATGTAGATAACAACTTTTGCCGATTTAAGAATGTTCTTGGATTAACAAAAATGCACACATATAAAGACCTGAATATACCTCTATCAACAATTAAACAACTCAATGTCTCTGGTACATGTCATTTAGACCAATTAATCCTTGATCGTGTTGTTGTCATTTTACAGGTTTTTCAATAGAATCAGATATTTTCCAGATTTGATGTTTTGATGACTATATACGGTGACAAACCGTTACGTCATGGTTAGGTTACGTTTTAAAAATAACGAAAACAAAAAGAATAGTGAACGTAGGAAGTTTTAGGTACGTCATGAACTAAACAATTCAGACAAAAGATAGATATATACTTATAAATCATTGTCTTATGCTTCAATAATGACATGTTTTGATATTCGTCTTAGGAAAAGCTATTTATATATGTATACGTACATTTATTATAAAATCATAAGTTGGAGCTTACATACTTGTGCATCTTTAAACTTGCTTTACGACAAACAATATGACGATTTTATAGAAGACAAAAGCAATGTTTTATGTACTAGTGAATTAATAAAAAAAATGGTTTTATCATATAAATCTCGTTCACTGAAAAAATTCAAAACAATTTGTGAAAGAACGTAGATAGTTGCTTACACATATCATTGACTTATCCTGGCCTTCAGTTTTTTCGTTTCAGTGTTTTTAACCTTATCAAAAATACATGCATGTTTTGGAACATATATCGTGCAAGTCTACAAAAAGTATTAAGATAATTTTGATTTCATTAATGCTTTTTAAAGTTATAACAAAGCTCAGGTATGTGTGACTGATATACTATGTGTATAATGTAGACGAGATGTGATCCGTTAAACATTTAACCTACCAATTTTTCAAGTTTCATTCCACGTTCCAAAGTCTGTTTTAAAAGAAAAATGGGAAGTTGTTTAACTAACAGCAAAAGTTGTAACTTTTTGTTCTTATATATAAATGTGTTTTAACACACTTCTAACATGATAATATGGTTATTTTTCAATTGCTTAAGATATTCTAATCACATAACCTTTGAGATTCTTATAATCCTTATGTAAATATAACTATTTGGTTATCGAGATAACAAGCTGATCTCTTAGAAACCTGCAAAACCATTATTTGGACTATTGAAAATGTCTTGAAATTTTTCCAGTTCTACGATAGCTATACAAGACTAGGAAGACAAATACATAAACGGACCACTGTCGTACGGTCATGAGGCTAATGTCTTGTGTTTACGTGTTTTATTAATGAGATATTCTAACAATTAAATCATGCATGACCTGTTACGTGAATATGTGAACCCTACACCAATAAAAATAAAGTCTAATACAAAACTAAAAATATTAACCTATACCTAACCAAAATAAAAATATCTACATTGTAATAAACAGGAAATATATAACGCAATGAAGTCTAAATAGAAACAATAAATTTGTTAAAACCATGGAAACAAATCTACAAACAATTATCGAAGCAAGCAAAGTAAAACCGGTTAAATGTAAATAAAGGCAAAGATGTAATGTGCCAACTTAAACTTGTCAAATTAAAAGAGGTATGTTAATGCAACATGCATTGCGAACATGAATTAAAACTACAAACTAGGTCAGTTGAGGTTACGGATAAAACAAAATAGGTCAAATTAATTTTCGTTGTGTTTACAATATCATATATATTTTACAATAATATCATAGTTATATGTAAAGACAAAATGGAATTTCTGGAGAACAAAGGGAGATAATTAATGTCCATTAATTTGTGTTTGTCTGTTCACCTGATCTTCCTCTTCTTTCGACTTTTTCTCCTCGATCTGGATAACTTCTACTTTGTCGTCTTCGTTGTTTGCTACTTCTTTTGATGGTGGATTTTTACTTCGCATCAAAAATGTTTTCGTTCGGTTGAAAGTGGCACCAGCAGAAAATATGTATTCATACAATATAGCAGCAGCAAAGGCGCCAACAAGAGGTCCAATCCAGAAAACCTAAAATATAGGAAGTAAATGTTCTCAAAATTATTGCTACTAGACACTGACTTGTCATTTCGTCCTATAGACACAGACTTGTCATTTCGTCCTATAGACACCGACTTGTCATTTCGTTCTATAGACACCCTAGTGTCATTTCGTTCTATGGACACCGATTTGTCATTTCATCCTATAGACACTTTGTGATTTCGTTCTATGGGCACAGACTTGTCATTTCTATCTGTAGACACGCACTTGTCATTTCGTCATATAGACAAGAACTTGTCATTTCGTTCTAACGACACCTACTTGTCATTTTGTCCTATAGACACCCACTTGTCATTTCTATCTACAAACACCCACTTGTCATTTCGTCATATAGACAACAACTTGTCATGTCGTTATATCGACGCCGACTTGTCATTTCGTCTTATAGACACTAACTTGATATTTCGTCCTTGTAAAGCGTTTTTCAGTTCGTTTTATGGACACAGACTTGTCATTTGGTCCTATAAACATCGAGTTGTCATTTCGTCCTATAGACACCGACTTTTCATTTCGTCCAGTCATCAATCTGCTTACACTGTCATTCCGTCCAAAGTCAAAATCTTAAAAATGTGTTAATTTGTTAACATTCAAAGTCAGTAATGGTAACGAATTATTATATTTTATGTTATTCAGTCAAACATTGGTGCTCAAGGTTAAAAATCTGTTTTTACTTTGTCTTTTCGTCCAATGTCAGGATCTTCAGCATTTGTTTACTTCCAAGTAAACACTATACAAACTTGTCCTGTGTATCTTTTGTATTTTGTCACTCTAAACACGTTTTGAGTTGTTTATTGTGCTTGTAATTCTTGTAACTAAATTACAGTATCAGTATATATATATATATAAACAGGTTATGTAGAATTATTTAAAGATAAATAAATCAAACAAAGTAGACACAGACAAAGTCTGAATAAATTACATAAAAAATCCGATGATTCACACACAATTTAAAAGCAAAAATAATGTATATGGCTTAACGGTGAACAGCTTTCTACATCTTGCCGACAACATTTTAACTGTGTAATTTTTCCTAAAGTTTATTTCGTTTAAAATAAAGAAGATATATTGGCCAGGTAATTTCAAGTCCTAACAACTGGATTGCAGTGATTCGTACTACCGTAGGTCGACCTCTAATGATGACTTCAGTCAATTGACCCGTATGTTGAAGGAAGATGGCTTTCTCCCAGTAGTCCGGTTTTCCCGTTATTATAGATAAAATGGCAAGTCTAGGTATAAGTGATTTAATATGACTGTATGGAAGGTACCATTCCAACATAATCTAAATGAACAATTATTGAAAACCTGGATTTCTGATCTTTTTGCTATTTACGTCTATAATATATAATAAAACCATTCCGTTTTAAACAATTCACTAACATTCAAACATTTATAAAATAGGGACCTTGTCATGGCAAAATAAAAACGTTGATTTCTATAAGGTGCTTTAGGATCAACATTCGTTTATTTTACAAATGCCAAAATACAACGCTGAAAAAAACTATCGAGCAAACCGAAAGTTCAGCATATTTCGTAACAAGTAATCATATCCTGTGTTCAAGTTAAGAGTTGAGTTGAGTTGAGTAATGGTGTTTAACGTCCCACTCAAGAATATTTCACTTATATCGAGACGTCGCAAACTATAGGCGAAAGTGCAGAAATTTTGCCTGTGCGTTGCGCTGATGGCATTATACAGCAGGGTTCTTTATCGTGCCACGCCTGCCATGACACGGGACCTCGTTTATTTTAACTTCCCATCCAAAAGAACCGTGACTTTCAGTTCGTAATGCCTAGTGCTTGGCGAAAGAACAGTCACTACCCACTTTCAAGTCTTGGGTCAGACCCGGCAGGGGTTCGAACCCACGACATTTCACTTACGGAGCGAGCATTCTACCAACTGAGCTACCGCAGTGGCTTCAAGTTAAGAGATATGGAATATAGAATTATAAAGCTGTAGTTTATCTAGTTGAATCTAGCATCAATAAGCACCATTACAGAAACCATATCATACTACAATAAAAGCACCTTTAAGATAAATAAATACTTATTTAATTTCACTTATATCAAACTTGTCAGTACTAGAATTACCATCCATCTTCTTGTACAATAATCTATTTAAGTGAAATTAGAGCCTAAGGCATTGTGATCTGTAGAAGACGGTTAGATTGATAAGACAAAACAGCAAAATAAATAAATAAATAAATAAATAAATAAATAATAACATTGTTCAAACTAATAAAACTAATAGCCATTTGTAATCAATATGCACATTTAACCGGAAGTTAAAGCAGAGTCACTATACACGTTGTCTCGGGTTATGTCAAACTCAAATTTTGTGAGAGATTTCGTACAGTCTTTTGTCTGGGGTTTTATTCACATAAAATTAAATAGTTTAGATCTCAGTTAACTTTTATAGTAAAGGATAGTTAGAACACAAAACAAGTAATTTATAAGATAAAATAGACAATGATTTCAAGCCATTGATAATAACTATTGCAAAACGACTTTGTGGAAACTCCAGAACGGTTCAATTTCAAGTGATAACCCGAATGATTCATACGTTTCAAGACAAGCTTGTAACTCACCCGGCACATCCATATAATCCAATTCTGTTGAATGTTTGACAGATAAGTGTATCTAGATTTGTTTTCACTCCCTAACAGATGTAAATTAATCTTGTTTTAGTTTACAAGGGTCATCAGTTTTATCCCATTAAAGATTTTAAAATGTGTTTTACCACTATCATGCGTTTAAATGTTCATTGGGTAGTAGTAGGAATGCTGATATTCCGGCCTTAGCTTGATTGTTGATTCCTACAACGAGATTACGCATTGCCCGACTATTATTGGACCGATTCTTGAGGAACAAGGTTCACGTAAATCATAATTGAACAAAATCTTAATGATTCCAATACACGCGATAAATGTCACATCAGCTTATGAATTACAGCATAATAAATTATCGCATTTACACAGTCCGTTCCATGTGACATTGATAGACTCTGATAATGTCTGTAATGGACATAACTGGCAATTTGATTAAAAGAATTTATTGTGTTCTATGGGATTGTATATGACTTTAACAAGAGTTACCTTTTCCTGAAATTTTATGTCGACAGCAATATTACATGATCAGTACATACAGCAGTGGTTTGGTAACATGTCTGTCTGTACATACTCTATCAGAAAATTTAAAAGAATTTGCCGAGTTTTTAATTGTTAATATAGAAAATGGTTCATTAGTTAAAAAAAAACTACGAATGTCAATGTGGTCACCATTGATACAGAATTTGTATGTTTACTGCAATTAACATAAAAATATTGATGAATTTGAAAAAAGTTGGCTACTTCGTGAAATCAGACAAAAGCGTCTAAAATTAATTCATATATAAATGAGAGAGAGAGAGAGAGAGAGAGAGAGAGAGAGAGAGAGAGAGAGAGAGAGAGAGAGAGAGAGAGAGAGACTTTGAGTTTTAAATGCATTGTGGCGAATCTTCTTTTTTAAAACATACAAGTTACAAAATGTCAACTTTGCAAAATAGAGTAGCACGACAAGAAATGCATTGACAAAGAGGTATATTATATTGACCCAGTGTAAGAACCAGAACTGATTGGGACAATGTGGCAGTTTGTTGAACACAAATAAACTGTGCATTTCTTCTGAATTATTATAACAATCCTATAAAAATATTTACTCAACACTCGATTTATATCAACGAGTAGAAGCCTAATAATGGGCTCACTGCTACTATATTTGCGGTATTGCATGTCCAATACCTCAAGGACCCCCATATATAAAATACTGTCATGGACTCTTCCGCTTTTTCACTAAACCATATCCCAAACTTGTAAATTTCTCGCATATTTTTTGAAACTTAGAATATACTTAGTCTTATGTACTATCAAGTTTGATATGATTTCAAATAAAGATATCAAAGTTTGGTTTTAAATTTCGACTTTTAACATAAACGTTTAATTACCGTTACGGTATAATTCCCTCTTATATTAACTTAAACAGAATAAAAACAGGTTAATGAATTTGAAACCAATGTCTATAATTGGGGGAGTCTTATTCCGATAATTCAAGTGTTTTTAACATCAAAACACTTTGAGTGGATGTTATTCAGTATTACATACCCATTAGTATCACAAGAGTACGACCTTACTGAACCCTTATACAGGATATTGTTCTTCGAGTTTCCAAATTTAGAGTTTGTATAACCTTCATCAACAAAACGTGAAAATACGAGACTTCCTTAACGACTTATGAATGATGGATATATTTGAATTACTCAAAGCAAACATAAATCCTTGCACCCCCTTGAGACTTGGAATGATAGACAAAAATGCCCAAACTGTTTCACTGGACCAAAACTACATTTACACGTCAAAGGAGCATAAATGTGTAGCACTTAGCATCTTGTCAGAGTCAATCAGATTTTATATGTGTCGGTCCGTCCTGAATCGTTAGTTTTTCTTGTTTATATACAAGTATAGAAATTTAAATTTTAACATAAGTTAATTTGACAAAATTATGATATTACCTAAAACAGTGACTTAAAAAGGAAAAACAAATGCTGGCGTCTAAACACATGTACTTAAAACAACAAAGAAGAAAACAGAAAACAGTAAAAAAGAAAAATAATAAAACAAACAAACATAAAGATATAACACATATCGGACCTACAACTTACAGAAAATTCGACCGACTATAGACGAGCATTGTATTTATTTACAAAATCTTCCGATGGTGTGGTTAACGCACTACAAATATCAACCCCAACTTCAACTTGTTATGAAAGTGACCCGTAAATACGTAATATAATAGTTGTTTGTTAAAATTATTCAGCGTACACGTATTGCTTATTCCAAAAATGCCATCATTGCTTAAAATAATTTATTAAACGTTTTACTTAATCTGCTGCTCAATTTTGACATAATTTACGTCATTTCTTTAAAGATCAATAATCTGTAATTTTTCACCTTGTCAACAGTCTCCGCATGGTTTCAGGTGACACAGCTGTTGTCTTTTTTAAAGTATTTAATCATCATTTGAAATTTAATAGCTGTTAAATTACTGCTTATAAATGTATTAAATTCATAGATTTAAAATCGGTCTGTATATCATTAAGCATATAAAATATAGAAACCAGTTTAGAAATTTAAAGGGATAATATTTTTGTAAAAGCTGTATAACTTATTCATTTGTTGCATCTGCATTACATAATCAAGAGGATATTAGGCAAAACGGATGTTCGTGTAACCAATGGTGATAAAATGTTAACCCTTTACACATTTTTATCTCAATAAAAGAACATTTAATCTCATAGCACTTAACGTAAAGAATATATTAATTAAACCCAATTATAACTTTTATTACGTCACATGTACAGAAATGTACAATTTGTTATCTCTATATTTGTCTTGTATTATACAGTGCTTTCTTTACAGTTCCACATTTGGTCTATATTTGTCTTGTATTATGCTTTCTTCTTTACAGTTCCACATTTGGTTGCTGTTGTGTTCTCTTGGTTGCATTAGCTGATGCCAACTTCATTTACACGTTTGTCTTTTCAGCTTTCTTTAAATAATATATATATATATATTCAATTTTTGTCCTCTATATATTGTAACTGAGGTCTCTTTTATTAGCATTTATATTCGAAAATACTTCATCGGACGTTGTATAAGTTGCCTTTACAAAACAAACTCATTTATTGGTGGCTTATGTAGTTTACATCTATCTGACACCAAATCTCCTTGTAATGAAACAATCGCATTTTTCCATGAAAAGCAAAGTTTCTATGCAATAAAATGTTACATTTGAAAAGCAATGAGTTTTGAAAGCTTGAAATATTTGAAGACTTTGCTTACCCAATGGTTGTCCCAAACTCCCATAACAACTGCTGGACCAAAGCTACGTGCAGGGTTCATACTGCAACCGGTATATTGAATCTGAAAAAGAAAACGGATACAATATAAAAGAATCGTATAATAAACAATGCAGTTAGATTTCTACAGTTTAGTTTGTTTAGTTGTTACATTTATGTTTTGTTTCACTTGTGTAATAAGATTTTTTATTAGTTGAGTATTTCAAAATAGCAATTAAGTAAGTGATCAAAATAACTGTCCACTTGATCGGCTATATAAACTTGTTCGTAGGTTACACATTTACAAAAAGCTTTAGTCTCATACATCGGTGGTAACAATAACAAGGAAAAACATCAGGTTTTAGAATCGATTTCAACACGGGCTGTAATGTTTTGCAATATTTAGCAGAAATAAGTCAAGAGCGTTCTGATCCCCTTTGAACAGTTTGTTACAGCCGATTCTTCATCTAAAGGTTTTATATTAGGTCATAGCAGGTATCTTATCATATAACTTTTTTTTCAAGTATCATGGAAGGTAAACATATTGGTCAAAGAGCAAGAATTGTTATGTGTATGAAATTTTGTTTACAGTTTATTTTTTAAAAGTTTTCATAAAATATATGACATTTTTATTAATTTTTTTTTCGCCTGCAATCCTGCTAAACTTAAAACAACGAAGCGCTATAGCTCATTTGCCATAGGAAATATATATCTACAATAGGGAGTTGGCAGTGACCTACTTGATGGACGTCTCCCGATAAACAGGAAGTTGATTGTAAGAATTAGATATCATGTTAAGACATTTGGACAGAACCTCTTCCTTATAATCTCCTATTTTTCGCAGTTTTTCTTATTTAATAATCATAAAATACGGACAACCCTCACATAACTGTGCATTGCGACAAGATATTGTGTATTCTTTTTAAAAGTAGCATCTAAAACTGAACAACATACAAAACAACTTAAAACATCCGAATCCGAAATGTTAAACTAAAAAATAGTAAAAAATGCAATAATTCGAGTAAAAAACATTCATTTAAACCTAAAATTGCACAAAATGGATTGTTCCTTGCTGCTTGAACATTGATAAATCTAGCGAACTTATGTTGACAACAAAAACCATCGGATCACAACGCATAGCTATAAGTTTGAATCTCAGGCATTTTCTAGAAGGAAATAGCTCGTCAAGTTCGTTTTCAGATGACTTTTTTCTTGGTACTCCTTTTTCATAATCCAAAAATATAAAATAAGTGAAACAAAATACTGATGAGCTGAAAAAATTGTTCCTTTTAACTGCTCCATCTTTTGTTTTTGATTCGGCAAAAAGATTTCATGAATTGTTAGTAATTCGTTTCTTTTTCAAATCTACAATCATTAAAAATGCCCGTGACTATACATTGTAATGATTGTCTGAAATATCTCTCACAATACTTGTCAGACCATAACCTAATTACTTCTATACAGTCGGGCTTTAGGAGTGGTGATTCTACCATCAACCAGCTAGTACATATTTCGAATGAAATTGCTTTTGCTCTAGATTCCGGTAAGGAAGTCAAAGCTATATTTTGTGATATTAGTAAGGCATTCGATCGTGTTTGGCACAAGGGATTGATTCACAAACTTGAATCTATTGGTATCAGAGGTAAACTTCTCTTTTGGTTCAAAGATTATCTTTCTAATCGGAAGCAGAGAGTTGCACTTCAGAATCATTTTTCTAACTGGAAATCCGTTACAGCAGGCGTTCCTCAAGGATCTATACTAGGGCCTATCTTGTTATTATATATATAAATGACATAGTACATGATATTCAAAGCAATATGCGATTATTTGCAGATGATACGTTTCTATATTTAGTTGTTGATGATCCTATTGATGCTTCTCGTGTTCTCAATTCTGACTTACAAACTATACATACATGGTCTGAGAAATGGTTGGTTTCTTTTAACCCCCAAAAAACTAAAACTATGATTATCTCAAGGAAACTAAACAAATCTTTTCACCCAAGTCTGAATATGAACGATACACTTTTGCAGGAGGTTGAATTCCATAAGCATCTCGGTATTACTCTTTCTGTAGATAGTTCATGGAAAACTCACATTGAAAATATTCTCTCTAAGGTAAATAATAGAATTTCTATACTTAGGGGACTCAAATACAAACTTGACCGCTCTTCTCTTGAAAACATATATTTTACTTTCATACGACCACTTGTAGAATACGGCGACGTTATATGGGACAATATGACAGACGATTTACGACATAGACTTGAAAAAATAAACATTGAAGCAGCCCGCATAGTTACTGGTGCAACAAAATTAAGTAGTATATACCTATTATTTCAAGAAACCGGTTGGGAATCATTAGAATATAGAAGAAAAAAACACAGACTTGTACTTTTTTATAAGATGTTTCACGGGCTAACTCCTTCATTCTTATCAGACTTAGTTCCAAGAAGTAATCTTGAAATTCATTTACATAATACTAGATTTGGTGAAAACTTGAAAACTTTTCTGTGCAGAACAAATTTTCTTTACAATTCCTTTTTACCTTCTACAGTCAGAGAATGGAATAACTTGCCAACAGCTATACGAAACGCTTCTCTTTTCACATTTAAGAATTATCTAAATAAAAAATCAAAATTCCAAAATATTTCAACTGTGGATCTCGTAAATCTCAAATTCTTTATTGTCAATTACGTCTGGAATGTAGTCCTCTAAAACTACATCTCTTCAACAGAAATCTTTCTGAAACGCCTAACTGCAGCTGTGGAACAACAGAAACCACATATCATTTTCTACTAGAATGTCCCCTCTATAGCCATATACGACATACGACAATTGACAGACTTCCTTTCCAGATAAACAAAAACGTGCTTCTTTATGGTTCAAATGCACTCACATGTGACCAAAACAAAGATATATTTTTATGTGTTCAGGATTTTATTATAAAATCAAAACGATTTATATGAAGTATTACAGTATAAGATATATTTACGCATAATCCAATTCAAACATCGACTGCTACATTGAATTATTATTGTTGTCCAATATCACAATCAACCCACATGGTTACAAAATAATATTATAATGTATCCTTTATTTTTTTAACCCTAACCCTAACCCTTTTCTTTCATTTATTTTCCTTTCCATTTTGTTTAAACATGATAAGTATTACTATTTTTAAAAACTTATATTAGACTCCCACATCAAAGTTTGAATTAATGAACTTCATGGAAACTGGCTTGTATAAGAGTTGCAACTCTTGTTCCAGAATCCATCATGTTTGCTGTTGTATGTATGTTTCATGTATGTGTTATATTTAATAAAATATTGTTTAAATTAATGATTGTCTTGCCGGCTTTTTTTTAAATGCGCAAACATTTAAGAAAGTTCTGGCGATAATACTGTGAGAAAAATACTGTGCCAAATTTCTTTTCCAGTAGAATAAAATTAAATGATCCGTATCTCCGGTGCTGATAAAATGTAGGTTACATAATGTTAGCAAGTTTATGATTACATAATATGACTACTTGAAGAGCGATTAAACGATTGAAAGTATTGGACGATTGTGTTACAGTTAAAATTATCGTACAGTGAATATTTATGACATGATGTGAGACTGTATGCTCTGGTAGATAAGTTATTTTTCCCGAACTACTTTCTGGTCGTGAGCAAACACGGTAAAGGAGATAGCCATTTTTTGTTGTATTTTTAAAAGCTAAGTTGTGACAAAATTACATGCTTCATTTAACAGCCGGGTAAAAAACACGATGTTTAATTTTATAAAACAGTTTGTTCACCAAAATCATGCACTATTTTGTAAAAGTACAAACACGTTTCTATGACATACAGTATAGGTGTTAATATAAAGTTTCTCTTTTCCCATCGTGTTTGTTATTGTTTATTTTATTTAAGTTAATTGAAAATAAGACATAGTGTATTATCAATAAAAACAAAAAGATCGTAATTACCAATTAACAAACAAAACAATTTATTGACAACTTTTGTCATA